>JAVLVB010000701.1:93053-109915 GCA_032876305.1 Orestias chungarensis | reverse complement strand
CAAAGGAAGAAAGTAGCAGAGAGAGAAGTGGTCAGATTGTCCTCCAGCAGTCTAAGCCTATAGCAGCAGAACTATAGAAAAACTTAAATAACTTAACCCTATAGAGTGAGACATGAAGAAGGTAGAGCAAAGGAGAACCGTCTGTCAAGACTGAGTTCCTCCCCCAACCGGGTTAGGCTGTCTTCTCTACCTCTTCCTAACTATATTTCCTATATATATTCCAGAGGAGTGAATGCTGCAAGTCAATGACTCGATGCAATCTGCTGGGGTTCCTTAGATTGGAAACTTTTTCAAATTGATTTGTTAGAATGTATCCTTGATTTTAATTGATTTTTTGTAAAGTGCCTTGAGACGACACCTGTTGTAAATTGGCGCTATATAAATAAACTGATTCTTGATTCTATAAACTTCATCAAACAGGAAATCTTATTTCTGTTGTTTTAGTTATTTTAGGGGCTGTGAATTAAACAGGGAGGTTAAAATGCAGCAGCTGTGTTCACTATTATGCTGACTCATCATTAGCCTTAACAATTACATGGTAACAAACAAGGCAGAAAAATTATAAATAAACTAATGTCTGATTGTCTCACTGATGGAGCGATTACATGATTTTTATTACCAACCGTTCTTGATCCAGCGAGATGCTTCATTTCCTCAACAGTTGAACAACATGTTTGGTTCTGGTCAAGATGTTCCTGTTCAGCAGGATCTAACTGTTGTATCGTATAAACCAAACGAGTACTCCAATAACTGTTTCATCCAAGTATCCTAACAAGCTTTAAGTTTAGGGTCTGAGGGGAAACATCCAAGTCACTGCTTATAATTTCTGATATAAGGTTGCTTCAGTAGATCGAAGCGCTTCCATTTACCCGTTAGCATTCCTTTATTTTTAATTAAGCAAAGGTGATTAGACCTGAGTGCTGGAAGATGTTTAGCCTAAAACCCTTTGTTTGTTGGGAACAGCATCCTTGTGTCGATTAGACATAGAATAGCTTTCTCCTAACGTGTTTCAGCCCATCCGTGTGTCTAACCTTATGTAACTGCCATTTGAGAACATCTATTAGAACCAGTTGCCTGAAAGCAGAGAGGTAAAATAACAGCAGTTCACAGATCAGCCTGCTAACACAGAAAAGGCTCGCTAACTTGCCTCCATTAGAGATAAGAGGAGAAGACGATTACTTGGTGTTTGTTCTACAGCTGAGATAACTAAAGGCTATCGTTTTCTGACTGGGGGTAATTTGGGTAATTAGCTTGGGCTAATGTGCAATTTAGGAATAGTATTTATTCATTTTCTTTCCTGAAGCATGAATGTTCATACAATTTGACCCAGGAATGTCCCAAGTGTCTGTGTCCAGTTTAGCTGAAGTGTGGGATCATTAAAGCCGCTGATGTTTTTCCTTAAATGAGCTCTGTGACATTTCTGTGTCCGGTTGGCTGTGAACATTATTTCCTTCTCTTGTGTCTCTGTAGACTCACACCATTTTCTCCCTGCTCGGCCTCGACCACGCCTATGTCACCAGCATCGGACGTCTCATCGGCGTGGTTTCCCTCAAGGAGGTAAAAAGTCTCCTCCCGTCTTTTTTCCTCCATTTTTAATGAGCGTTTCATGTACAATTGTTAAACTCGGTGACATTTGTTAGCACTGACGGCGCGTTTGTTGGTTTTAACTAACCGTCTCTGTGCTGAACTCAAACAGCTCTCAGCCATCAGGAATGATTCAGGTTTCCTGTCTGATTTACTGTGACAGACATAAGGCTCTCACAAATTTCAGTCTCTTATCTATTGTCTCCGTCTGTCCTCTGCCCACGTCTCTCTCCTTCCACATCTCCTGCCTCCCTAGCTGCTCTAAACCTGTCACTATTTTTTCAATTGGCAGGAAGTGCAGAGATGGTTGTGCCGAGTGCAGTCGCTGCTTTCTAGACTCTTTTTGGGATTTGTTCCAGTATCAGGCAGGTCCAGAGACGACAGCGGCTGTCCTCCACCTCAGACATGCTTATTGTATAACAGCATCTACAGTGGAGAACAACAACAGGAGGTTTTTAAGATGTTTCCCACCAAAGAATCTAAAAAATCAGACTAATTTGGTCTGAGGTGTTAGAAAAGTGAAGCATCGACGACTTCAGTTCTTCTTCTGTGTTTCTAGAAAACTGAATACGTTTTGTTCACAGGAAGATAAGAAAGAAATGAAAAACATCCTGACTTCCAGGTTTTAGATAAAAATGTTGATGAATTTCTGGTAAATAACCATGAAAACTGGTTAAAAACCAGTTTTGACTTTTGTAACTGATAATTAGTATTAGAGGTGCTTTGATATGAAAATCAAAAAAGTGTCTCATTCTAGTTAATCAGTCAAATTTCAACTAATAAGTGGAAGCATTCAGCTGGATTTCTGTTTGAAAGCATCAGTACGAGTCTACGTATGATCTGAGAGACGTGATTTATTTAAATTCCACCTTTCACAAACACAACAAACAACATTCAATGTTTGTTTTTTTCTGAAAATGAACTAAATATTTAAACTGGACACCAGAATAACTTGTTGTGTTTCTGCTTTCAGCTCCGCAAAGCCATCGAGGGCTCGGTGACGGTGAAAGGCGTGAAGGTGCGTCCGCCTCTGGCCAGTTTCAGGGACAGCGGGACCAGCAGCAGCGAGAGCGAAGCCACCGAGCTCCACAAGCTGTGGGACTGCCACCGCGGCGTGTCGCTGCCCGGAGATCATCCCACGTCCGAGTCAGAGGAGAAGTCTCAGTGAGGGACAAACCCAGGACTAAAGGGACGAGGTGCAGGCGGGGGGACATTGACGTCTTTAATCTCCAAAGAACTGCTCAGGGCTCCGCATCGTTATTTAAATGCTTCTCTCTTCGTCTCCTCCCAACATCTTCTCACATAACCTTCCTACAACGTCCAGACAGACACTCCACTGGAGGAGCAACACGCCTACCTGCCCCCCCCTGCAATTCAGTATCACCTCCACAGCTGGGGCTGACTTGTTTTTATAAAAAAAAATTTTTTTTTACTTTTATTTCTATTTTTGGTTTTTTTCATGTATTTTTACAATTGGCATCATTTTTTTGAGCTGCAGAATCTTTTGATCAAATTTTCCACTTGAGACCTAAAGTTCCCCGATAACGAAGAGCAACATGGCCGCCATGTTTGGCGTGTTCTGGAATCATGAATGTATGAAAGGAGAGAAGTGCAGTAAAATAATTAGGATTTTATTGGTTTTATTTTACTGGAACATGTTTGCGTCTGTCGTCTCCTTTGACGAGGATGCTGAGGTAGTTTATGTCCTCTCGGCTGCTCGCTCACCTCTTAAAGCTCTGCTCAGGTGCAGCAAGCAGGCCGGCCTGTCGGCGCCGTCGTGTACGCTCCCTTTACTCTGTAGCTCTAAAAACGCAGAAACGTTTGCAGCAGGAGATGTTCTCTGCTTACTTAACTCTGACACGGATCAGATGGATCCTAACAGAGCTAATATTACATATATTAATAATCATCTCTTAGATGCTACATAAACAGCACCTATATACAGTACATGGATGACACATTAGAGAGGACTCTAGAATCCACCTGGAGGGAGCATGTTCAGGTGGAGTTCACCTGCTGCTTTATTATTAGACTACTATTAACAAGAAACACCATCTAGTTCATAATTCATGTTGCCATCGTCCTCCTGCCCTCCATGTTCTCTATGGTCATTAAAACTTCATGAAGTCTTAGATCCAAGCAAGGATTTAGTTTTTATTGCCTTAAACATCAAACCTCCCTATGTCGGTTTAATCTACCTTTAAATAGGTTGGAGCATCTCCTCCTGTCACGTCTGCTGTGATGAAGCATGACTGCATGAGAGAAAGCATGTGGGCTTTATTTTATTTGTGCAGCATCTCTTATCCAGTGACTTTTAATCATTATTTAGAATGGGGGGGGGGTATGTTATGTTATGTTATGTGTTTTTGTCAGCTCAGATTAATATATTTAATATGATTCCTGTAGTTTGAAATCATGATTTAATGTCTTACGCGATTGTTCTCTTCTCGTCTTTTTTATTCTTTTGTCTCTTTTTAATGATTTAAATCCTATTTTTGTATATTTAACATGCCGTCTGAAACATTTCTACACTTTAGTGAAACGTGAACGCAGTCAGAGGCTGACGGCCGACAGAACACACAGAACGATCAAGCTGACGTCCATAAGTGCCTCGGCTTTGCTCCGCGTGGACCAAGCACTCCTCGCACTCGTCCCATAATTCACCAGTGGCTTGATGATGTTTCACGAGTACTGTACAGTGGTCACCATGGAAACCGTGGTGCCTGCTCGCCCCGGGGGAGCAGAAAGCTCTCGCTTCCTTTGGTTCTGCTCATTTGTTTGCACTTTTCCATTGATTCTCATTGTTCTGCTGCAGAGTCGGGTCGCTCGGCTCTTTATCAGGCGCAGAGGTCGGGGTAGAAGTTGGACGTTCTTGCCATCCATGGATTTGCTCATGGGGGAAGTGGCTTGTGCAATAACGGTGGTTCATCTCCTCTTGTAGTCCTGTTTTAATTGATGACATGAATGCAAGATCCCCTTATTTTTGTAAAGAAATGCGAAAAGAGCAAAAAGATTTGATGCATACGAGACTTTATGACTATGGTAAAGGTTTCCCAGAAGCCTCTGGAAATTAAAACTCACATCAAAAGAAGAATTTGCACTCTTAAAGCCACAGTTTGGCTTTTTGGAAACCTTCTCTGAAGTGTGTGTGGGTCTCTTCCGAGCCTCCCCAGGCGCTGACCCAGAGTCAGTTTATCAGGCTTCCTGCCGTCTGGCGCTCTGAGATCAGATCTTACAGACGGGGGCTAAACCGGAGGAAGAGCGGGGAGCTAAAGTCCAGAGCTATTTTTCACAACTCAAATTGAAACCTTGTTTTTTGTACATGATGAGGAATAAATATGATTTTAACAAATGAGGGTTTGTGTTGGACTGTTAGTCATGGTGCAGCTGCGCTCCTGTCGCCTCTTATTCCCCTTCAGCCACAGCTGGAACACACCTGGACTCCTGACAAACTGACAAAACTTTAGTTTGTCAGAAATATCATTTCATATCTCCAAATGTTTTTTTATACTACGTCTGAAAGATGAAAGATGATGGTTCACATCAGAAAATAAGAGGTTGTGGTTGTGTAGATTTTTGCACATTTCATATTTTTATTTGTTCTGAGCACAAACGCTGTTTCTGATTAAAATTGATCAGTGACAGGACGTCGGGGTGAGCATGTCTGGGTCTGACTGACGTTTCTTTACCTGAGGAGAAGCCTGGAGGACATGTGGGACGATGAGATGCTAGCAGCTCATTAGTTTATGTGTCCTGCTCCACTTTTGTAGACAATCAGTGAATGAATTATGACCATAAAACAAAATCTGGATGATTTTGGTCTTATTGTTTTCCCCTGGGTTGGTCACATGGTTTCACCCTCATAAATCCACAGCTGTCCTGACTTAGGGGGAAGACCAGATTCATACAGAATTAAGTAACAATAGCTTTTATGTCCCTCCTTCCTGTTTCCTCCCTCATCCCTTATCTCACTGAAATGAAACCTTGGTCAAAAACGCGGAAGTTATCACGATTTAAACAGAAGTTGGTAAAGTAGTCGACGTTTGTAAAATTAAAACCGTTAAACTAAAATATTTAAGAGTAAAACAAAAAAATGTTTAAAGGACACTCAGGTACTTAGTACTTGATCTGTTCCTTATTTTAAAATGTACATTGTTTAAATGTTTAAAGACTACAATAAGAACCTTTTTAACTAAATTTTTAACAAAACCAAAGATCTGAGGCAGAAAAAACCTTTGACCAAATCAGGTTTTTCACGCTGAATCATATAAAAACACTTTCAATAACCAAAGAACACATGAGTAAAAGGCTTCCAGTCATAATGCAGAGCTCATAAAATTCTCATTTAATCAAAATATTTTAGTTATTGCCTTAAAAAGTGCAAATGGTATATTAATTATTTTGATTTCCGCAGACTGATGTATTGTAATTTATTTATTTATTATGTTGATTCTAAATGACAAGTAATAAAAAAACCAAGAGAATATGTCATAAAATCAGATTATGTTAAGAATGAATAATATTGAATAAACTCTAATCAACCAAATGTTTTAAAAGATGTTCAAAGGCCTTTTTTGTAAGTGACACAACCACAGATACCTGGAACAAGGAGGGAGGGACACAAAGATGGAAGAAAGGAAGGGAAACATTTGGAAGCAGAAACTGATGGAGGAGGAGATTCAAAGAGATGGACTTCAGCTGCAGTCGGTGCTTCCAGGACCTCCTAAACTCTCCTAAAAACCTGTTTGGTGTCTTTACAGGAGGAGGAACCTCTGCTTCTGCTAAACTACTCTGGCCTCTAACCAATAACCAGGCGAGCCTTTCTAATCTGCTAACTGACCTGCAGGGATCAGAGAGAACCTCAATGAATATCTAACAAAGAAATCCTGCAGTTTGAGAGAGAAACCATGAAACTCTTTGTTTGGCATTGATTTGTCCCCCGTGGAGATTCTGCTAAACTATATTCCTAATAACTGCTGACAAAACAAAGAGCAGTAAATCAGTCTTCTTCATATATTCCTCGTTTAAAAAGCGACTAGATCAGTTCATGTTTCTGTATGAGAGATGTTTTACCTGCAGATTCTAAAACAAAGCGATAATCTAGATTAAAAGATGCTGATGTACATTCCAGCTCATGAAATCTACAACAACTAGTTCAGAGTTCATAGCTGTTGTTTGCTGTGTATATTGAAACTGTGCTGCTGTTATATCTATTAAAACCGGAATCAGGAGTAATGGTGGGATTAGATGGAAGCATCCATGTTGATAATAATAATAATAATGTATACTTTATTGATCCCGTAGGAAATTGTTGTTGGTGTAAACCACACCGAGGCAGCCATTTTGCAGGCGCCAGGTAGGCAGTAGGGCAAAGGGTCTTGCCTAAGGACCCACACTGGATGCTGTGTATTTTTGTATTTGAGCTTTGGATTGGAAGTCTGGTGAGATTCCAATTGAGCTATCCACCAGACATGGTGGGATTAGATGGAATCATCCATGTTGACATGGTGGGATTAGATGGGAGCATCCATGTTGACATGGTGGGATTAGATGGAAGCATCCATGTTGACATGGTGGGATTAGATGGAAGCATCCATGTTGACATGGTGGGATTAGATGGAAGCATCCATGTTGACATGGTGGGATTAGATGGAAGCATCCATGTTGACATGGTGGGATTAGATGGAAGCATCCATGTTGACATGGTGGGATTAGATGGGAGCATCCATGTTGACATGATACTCTAACAGTCGCATGTGGATCATATACAGCATATGCTCCTTGACTACTGATGTCTGCTGTTACTTGTTAAATCCCACATGATCCATATTTTACAGCTGCTGTATTGTTCAGTATCCAGCCAACATAAGCATGTCAGCCGTGGATTCATGTATTTAATCAAATCCATCTGCAGCCTTCTGTTTGTTTTAAAGTTTTTTTAAAACCTATCAGGTACAATGTAAGTACACCTGCATCGGTTCCTCTGCTTCTTCTTGTATCTTCAGTCTTCTCAAACCTACAGTCTGCAGATGGCCGCTCATATAAAGTCAGCTGGAGTTGAGTTTTTCCTCTCCACCGTCTCCATGTGCATGCTCATTATGATGGATTGCTGTAAAGTTAACACTATGGAAATAAACTAAAATCAATGAAATACATCAGTACTCAGATCAGGGATAGGAATTAAGAACACACCTCATGCTATCCAGGATTTATGCTTATACATTTTAATGCAGAGTTGAAGATTTTAATACATTCAAAAAAAGAAATCGAATTAATTTAAATATTTCCAGACGGAACGTCTCAAAGGAGGTTTCTGGCACCACTAGGGTGAAAACTGCATCAGCACATGTTCTTGCAGACGCTGTGTCCATCTGTTTTCTGCCCATTTGAACGTTCAGTTTATGTAAACAAAGGTAGAAAATCTGTTGTTTTTCTGTGTGAGGAATTAACAAGAGCTGCTTAAACGCTTAATGAGCTCAACATGTCCCACAGGAGATGGAAGCTGGGACTAACTGGAGCTTGTCTAGAGCTTGTAAGTGTGGAGAATACTCCTCTGTGATTGTTGACATGTTTACAGCTGATCTGACCATCGTGTGTCTGAGCGCAGAGCGAGAATCAAACCTGTGAACATCAGCTGATTTAGGACGTTTCAGGCGCACCATCTGTCCATGCTGGCACAGCGTCCTGTAGGTAGGAGCTAAATAAAAGTGTCCTCACTGCTTTTACTGCTAAACTCTTATAAGTCAACACTGTAATCATCCAGGGTGGAATGATGAAAATGTTTCCTGAATTTGGACTTAAGTGTCAAAGTAAAACCTTAAATTAGACCAAATCAACACAAATTAACATTTTCCAGTGTTTCTTTCTCAAATTAACTCTTATATAGTCTATATTTCCTACTTTACCAGGATTGTTCTATGTTTCCATTGAGCTTAACCTTAAAAGTTAGTCCAAGTTATTCAATGTAAGTTTGTTTGTATCCTTATGGTCGTTATTCATTCAGAAAACAACTTAAAGCCACATTTCTGTTTTAGGATGTTTTTTATGTCACAACAATATTGTAAATGTGTTTTTCATTAGAAAGGCCTTTTATTTGGATGCTGGTACAACTTAGTAAGCATCCAACACTTAATTCAAGTACAAACCCTAAAGTGGGAAATATTATAATATGAGGAAAGTTAGGGGAATGAAATCCTAATGCTGCCGCTCTGTGAACATGTTTATTTGATTTAAAGCTTCAACACAACTTTGTTTCACATCAGCAGGTGTTTCAATCATGGGACCAAACACAGAGACAAAGAAGCTGTCAGGTTTTATTATATTAGCTGAATTTGTTTGGTAAATTAAACTTTCTGTAATTTGTTGAAAGTCTGAAATGATTCTGTGGATATTTGGTTGCACGGCAGATCAGGACTGCAAACATGTGACTGAAGTTAGTTTTTAGGTTTCAGTTCAAATTAAGAGAAAGAATAAAAACATCAGCAGAACTCTCTAAAATCTATAATCATCCAAATTGAAACTAATTATTGTCATGAGAAAAAGGTCAAAGGTGAGCCTCGCTGCTGTACGTAGGGACTCCCAGCGGCTCCACAATCCGACGTACGGTGACGCTCAAAGAGCCGTCAGGGTTCAGGTTCCCACTGACCGACAGCGGATCCATGTCCTCTGGGAACAAGGATTCACGTGTAAAGGTGTTGCTGACGCTGCCGTCATCTAGAACCTAAAGATGAAAGACCCAACATGAGAAAAAGGAAACAGAGGAAACAGAGGAACAACCCTGACTAGTCATTTAAAGTTTCAGTGATCAACAATTTTATATGCTAACAAAATGATGTTTTTATCATTAAATTATTAGGGAGCTAATAAGTTGTAACAAACTCCAATTACTTGATTGAGATCATTTTTGCTGCCATCCTATAACAGAAGGCGGCGGTTTCTTCTGCATAAGGAGCTTCCTGATTTCTGATGATAGTCAGCTGAATAATGAAAATAGAACTATATTGTAAAATGTACAACAACAAGAGTCTGGAGGAGAGAAGTAAAACAAGCTTTAAGGTTTCCATTTACAGCTTTAGCAGAGAGAGTAAAAGCTTCACTTTTAAACGGCATGTTGTCCCAAACTTACTGATATGTTGTCCAGGTTTGAAAAGAGAAAAGCTGTAAGAACCAAAAACTGTATGAAATGTCCTGAAAAGTGGACGTCTGGGCGGAGTTTAGATTTATGAACACAGCACAAAGCAATAAGAAGCTACTTCTCACACTAAAAATATGACCCGTTCTCACAGACTGTGCTTCACATCCAGGGTTTAATTCAATAAATAATCTCTCTTAATAAGAACTATTCTAATTGATGCAGCCAGACCCAGCTGGGGGTATGTGCTGACGACATGGAGGGTCCAAACCTTTCCTGCATGTTGAGAATCCCTGGTGAGTGTAGGTGTGTGCAGCAGGATAGAAACCAAACAGGATTCTACTTATTAAACTCAATTAGGAAGAAATCAGCCGGTGGGCCTCGTGCCACAAACTTTAGAATGAAGCAGATGATCAGCAAGCTTAGAGGTAAACACTACCAGGGTTAAGATGGAAACTATTCTCTATAAAACACTCAGATTGTGAGAGAGAGAGCGTGACTTTTATCAGATAATAGGAAGGCTTAAAGAAAACTTGCTCTCTCAGTGGTGTTCACACTATTTGCCACATCAACCAAAGTCTATATATATTAAGGAATCAAGGAATTTTATTTGTCATCACATCACATGTGGTACATGAGGTGGGACGAAATTCTAATCCCCCGGACCAGTTTACACCCTGATAGCAATTTTAAATAATATAATAAAATATAAGAACTATGCGAGAAATAGGATTTGACTACACAAAATCTACAATATGGGACTTCGGACATAGCAGCAATGAAAATTCGGAGTG
Source organism: Orestias chungarensis (assembly GCA_032876305.1). Lineage (NCBI taxonomy): Eukaryota > Metazoa > Chordata > Actinopteri > Cyprinodontiformes > Cyprinodontidae > Orestias > Orestias chungarensis. The sequence goes on along the minus strand of JAVLVB010000701.1, from coordinate 99,406 downwards.
CAAAATTTGCTGTAGCAGCATGGATGGTTAATAAAGTGACATATTAAAGTGACATTTTAAAGTGAGATATTAAAGTGAACAGTGTCGGTTAAATGAGAAAGTGTTTTTCATTTGTAATTGAGTGTGTTTGAGAGTCTCACAGCTTCAGGAATGAAGCTGTTTCTCAGTCTGGTCGTTTTGCACTTTATGCTCCGCAGCCTCCTGCCTGAGGGAAGCGGGACAAAAAGTGAGTGTGCTGGGTGTGTGGGGTCCTTCATGATCCCGGAGGCCCTCTTCCTGCATCTGGAGGTGTAAATGTCTGTGGTGCTGGGGAGGCTGACTCCAACAGTCCTCTGTGCAGCCTTCACCACTTTCTGCAGAGCTTTCCTGTCTGCAGCAGAGCAGCTTCCATGCCACACGTTGATGCTGGAGCACAAGACCACACATCTGTAGAAGGAGGTGTATATATATATATATATATATATATATATATATATATAAATAACCTGAAAGCTATTTTGTGTTCATTTGTTTCTTTTGTCATCAAAGAAGTAAATCTGATCCTAATGAACATAAATGAGTGGAAAAATATATTTAAAAAACAGTAAAGGGGCTGAAAACTATGTTTTCCCAGTAGGTGGGAGTCAGATCTGCTCTATGTTGGATTTCTACTAACAATGAAACCTAAATATAAGAAAAACAACATGGATAATAAAAGTTTCATACTTTAACCTCAAAATTTCCATTTTAATAGGATTTTTCATTTGTTAGTAAAAATATAACACCCTACAAAATAAACCTATAAATGTTTGCTTTTCTATTAACTGGTCCTGGAATTGTCTCTTTATCTGGAACCAGCAGCGTTTTAAGGCCACGCTTTCAGCATCACTCTCTCATTCTCTCTGAGTTTGTTTGATATTTTCCACACTGGCATGATTTTACCTCTGCTTGTTGTTTAAATAATGGATAGAAACCATATTTTAGAGACATCTAAACAGAAATGTGATTACCAGAGCATCTCAATCTCATGTTTACTGGTGAACATCTTTTAGTTTTCAGGCTCCTCTTATGTGGAACCAATTATCAGTTTTTCTACTTTAAACACTTAAACCTTAAAACTTTCCTTTTCGATAAAGTTTATGCTAAGTGACCTCGGCTGCTATGGGTTTATGGTGCTGGAGGACAATCTGAACACTTTGCTCTTTACTCTCCAGTGTACTCTGTCTCTTAACTTCCCTACACCTGGTCTGAGATTGTGTTAGCATGGGCTGGTAGCAACATACTATTGTCCAGTCCATTCACTCTTTCTTTGTCTTTTATGGTTCTGTTCTGTTGAACAAGCACGAAAACTTGGCTGAGAAGCGTTTCTAAAGCTAACCCTGCCGACTTTACTTTGACATGAACTCAAAACCTCAGTTGCTAAATTTAAAGCGACACAAACAAGAGAAAATATGTGAAAAAGAACATTTTAGGTTTTCCTGAACTTCTTTTGTTTTTGCTCTTTTTTAGTGAAAACCATAATATGAATAATAACCTTCACACCTTTTCTGCATGAATGACGACACGATGGTTGTAGGCCATCACCACTATGTCATGTGGCTCAAACTGGCTGAGGTCAGCCGCCATGCAGTAGGAATCCCCAAGGCAACACACCCCACTTCCTGTGCCACTCTGCCAGTTCATCACAGTGCCACCTACAGGAGGAGCAGATACAAACCAGAGCATCTTAACGCTTGAAACAAATGGAAATGTACAAATATTGTTACACTTTTAATAATAATAATAAAAACTTTTACATGTGAGCTTTTAGGAGTTAGGACAGTATGAGATCAGGACATTACTGCACTGTGTCTTTTAAAAGATCATTAAATCTGTCAGAAGTAAAAAGATCATTTCTGGAAATCTTTCAGATTTAGTTTTAATACTTCATAATACATTCTAAGTATTATTTTTTAGATCTGAAGGGGGGGTAAAATCCCCTTTAAACAAGTTTAATCTGACCCCTGAGGCGTTAGTAAGAAACGGGGACATCAGCGGGTAAATAAGTGATTTCCTTACCCGGGGGTCCAAATGACGACCTGCTGAAGTGGGGTAGACTGTTGGGCCCCTCGGGGCCCTTCTCTCCGAACAGACCAGAGCCATTCCCAGAGTCAGTGAATGGATCAAAAAGAGCATCCAGAGAGTCGGAGGATCGATTGAGAGATCCATCTGATCGGTAGGAGCTAGAAGTGCTATAATGTGATGATGAGGAGCGATAGGAGGAAGAAGATCTTTGGCTAGAAGTTGTCAGTGATGCCATGGCTGAAGAAAGCAGGGGCCTCTAAAACTTGCTGAGATCTCACTTCTGTTCCAGATATGTCCGGTCTGTCCCCAGATATGAGTTCTCATTAAGAACGGACAGAGCAGCCACAGAAACGTTGGCTCACCAACAGCTCCTGACCTCAATCTAACCATCCTGGGCTCTCTGTTGTGGGGTTAAATAAAGCTCTGCTGCATTATGGGACACATGTGGCATTCTGACTTTAGCCCTAAATGGTCATTTATCCCAGCACTTGGGCCAAGATTGTAACGGACAAACTGATAATGAGTGGAGACGGCTTCGCATTCTTACACACAGAGATAACAGCCGTCAGAGCTGCTGCGGATGTTTCTGGCATGTAGTCAGAAATAGAGTTCATCCACGGCACTGACCCGGCACACACTTTAAACGTGTCTGATGCATTTCATTTATATCCTGCAAACAAATTAAAAATGCTGCAAAGCTGAAGCAGAGACTGCTTTTTAGGGGGGAACATGTTTGCTAAAACGAAATTCTGTGCCTTTAACTTTATTATTTATTTTTCTTAAAATTAAAAAACAACTTTGAATTTTTATATTTATATAAATGTGAACAATGTGACTTTTATGAATTAAATTCAGTGTTGAACTTAGTTTTAGTTTGGACTCTGATCAGGCCTCTCCAAAGCTAATCTCAATATCAGTTTGAACATGAATATTTGTTAATGATAGTTCCTAGTTCCTAAAGCTTCCTAGCTAAAGCCTGAAGTTTTCCACATCAGTGAAGAAGAAGATGCCAAATCTAGATGGCAGTCACTAAAAACAGCCATTACCCCCTGACACCCAATCATAACTGTGTCAGAGATGTCAAAGTCTGGTTGGTCTAAAATGTCTTAAAGTTACAGGAGGGAAAAACTGAGATCATGAAGTTTGGAGAAACCCTTGTTGACTTGGGACCCCTTCAAATCTTTGTGGCTCCCAAAGCCTTGGACCAGTTTTTATCACCTTTGTTTATTATCTAAAGTCAAACCCTTTTTATCTTTTAATCTTTAAAGTGGAGCTGCAGTTGCTAAAACTGCAGCTCCACTTTAAACAGGCGCCAGGAAGCGTGAACACATCATTTAGCCTCACTGCCCTGGCTGCCTGTACGTGTTAGAATACATTTTAAAATCGTATTGTCTGTTTTTAAAGCTTTAAATGGACTGGCTGCCAAATACATCTCTGATACGCCTCCATCTTCATACGCCATCACGCTCTGAGGTCCGGGAGCAAGTCCCAGCTCAGGGTTCTCAGACTCTGGGATGCTCTGCCCTCCATGTTTGAACTGCCCCAGGTGGAGATTTTTAAGTCCTATAAAGGCCCACTTTTATTCTCTGGCTTTAAACACTATGTGGTCCTTTAATTTCTATTTCTGTGTTGTTTTACTGTATTTTATCTTGATATGTATTATGTATGTGGAGACATTACGTACTTTGGAGACAAGTTTCTGCTTAAACTGTGCTATAAAAAAGTGGATAGGATTGAAGGACACGCAGGTACTCCCGGGAAACGTCTCTAGTCTAAAACAGACACACAGGAACAACCATGACGTGATTTCTTTGATTTGTTACTAACAACAGATTGGTGGACTTTTGAAAGGTCTGAATGTTTTCTTTGAAACAAAAGGCAACAAGAAGGCAGGAGAGTTTTGTTATATGCTGAAAACAGCCGATCCCTCAGTGCTGCTGCTTCCAGAACAACATTTTTTTATTATTATTTTTGTATTAATCACATAGAAATGTCCAGTTGTATGAATGTTACTGTTACTCTGTAATTTGTCCTTACAATGATCTCCACTGTGTCATGGTGACGGTGGATTATTTTAAACTTTTTGCTACATTGAGATCTGTTTCAACATCTGTGCAAACATGTAACAAGATATTTATAAAAATTAGCATCAAACAAGCAGAAATACGCAACTGAGCGTTGTTTTAAACAAGCCAAACATGTAAAGACTGTCTGTCAGGAATGAAACCTTCTGCTTCTCCTGTTAGGAATGAGACATTGGTGCCCCTCAACGTTTTAGAGCTGTGCGGCTTTTTAAGCCAACATCAGAATCAATACCTCTCTGATAGCATTTCATTTTCTCCTCTCAGCGTATGGCTGAAACATTAAAGATGGCTTCGTTTGTAATGTCTGGGAAAACTCAAACACAAAAACAGATTTTTCTCAAATCTCCACTTTTGAGTTTTCATGAATAATTGTTGTTATTGATGAAATCAGAGGAAAAAATGAGCTGTTCTCCAGGATAACCAGCTATGTGGGGACAAACCCTTTGTTCCACCTGCTGCTACTGCATATATCCTCTGTTAACCTTTATGTGTCCTGTGACTTCTGCCTTGTGACAACACACTTGTCTTCCAAATAGTCCCATAACAACAGTGACATTCACGACTGTCACACAGGTGAATATTTGTGTGTCTGCTTGTTCGTCCTGGGACAGCGAGTCAGCAGTAGTTCTACCTCTACTGTGAAGCAGAATGTGTTCATCACAGTGACAGCCCTAAAGTGTGTCCACCTAGTGAAACAACTGCGTCTGTCTTTGGGTGAAATAGAACACATTCATAAATCCATGGAAAGCAGAAAAACTTGAATCTTGATGAGGTTCTGCTGTCAAAAACAGACAAAGTGGCAAAAGTACAGACTCAGCTGTTTCCTGCAGCTTCTCTCAGGGAGCAGCAGAGGAGTTCATCCTCAGCTCCTTCACCAGGGACCCAGCATCTCCTCTGGGAACGCTTTCAGCCCCTCATGACAGATTTTGGTCTCTGGAGCCCAGAGCAGCCTCGCTCACACCAGATGGAGGATCTTCAGCCGTCAACCGTAGCTAAACTCAGAGCAGATAACATGATGGTGTTAATGAGGCAAAAGGAACATCATGAAAGCTCCGTTTATGTTCCCTTAGCATGAGCGAGTCCTTGTTAAAGCAGCCAGTGGGTTTGCAAATGACAAACATTCAGGAAATACAGTTTTGTCACCTTTCAGAAAGAGTTAGAATATTTCAAATTCATGAGGAGTAACGTAAAATCAAACTAACGAAAAGAGTAAGATTTATTTACAATATCACAACTTTTGCCTTTTCTATGTTGCTTGATGTTGGAAAAAACTAACATTGCCGTGACCTGAATAGCAGCCCAGATTATTTAACCTAAACTGATCCTGCCTATTGTTGTGAATATTACAACTACAGTTTGTTTTTTGTCTGGATTTATGTTATCCTTATTTTTAGGGCCGCAGAATATTGGAACATTTTAACTGGATTTAAAACAGGTAAATATTGCAACGAGCATCTTACTCGCCATAGATGCCTGTTTTGTTCTGTTTTTTATCTTTTCTATCTTTGCTTCCATCCTTCTTTGACGTTAAGCTTTTAAGGGGCATCTTAACTGTTCAGTTTGACCCACTGGCTCAATATTTGATTAACATGAAAAATGGGAATTCTGACACTTTTCATACTAGCCAACAGTTATTGCATTTCAGACAGTCCCTTGCAACATCAATATTGCCCAGACTGAAAGAGCAATGATGACGTATTGGTGTTATATTGATCAGCTCTAGTTGTCCTGGAGTTGGAAAATCCCAAACACAGCAAAGAAAACTTTGATATAATTAGCAGTAGTCATTCACTGGCTGAGAATTGTTTTAGATGAAAACAGTTTATTAAAACTAGCCAATAACTGTGTCTGAGACGTCTCATCAGACATACAGTAGTACAGCTGAATTTAATTGGTTGGTTTCACTTCTACTCCAGAAGTATCGAGTAAGATCGCTGTCACAAAGGTGTGTGCACAACTCAATAAAATTCTTGTTGACAAAATTCTGCTGAAATATTTGTGAGTCTGAGAGTTTGAATCTATAAGCTGTGAGTGCAAAATCTAGTCTAATTTTTAGAACTACAAAGTCTTCCTTTCTCTGTGGACACAAATGTAACTTTGTAGGTATGAGTAAAAAACTGATACAATGACGTCACAGGGAGGAATAATCGATCCACGATCACATCAAACACACAAAGCTCCAAATTTTAAGATGGTGGAAGAAGAATCAAGAATCAAGAATCAGTT
>JAVLVB010000701.1:71808-90369 GCA_032876305.1 Orestias chungarensis | reverse complement strand
CTATAAATTTGCAGAGCCCTTGCTTTTCATACACAATTTCATATCAGTCAGCTATTTTAAAACCATTATATGTTTAGAAGGGATTAACAATACTGCAGTCATTTCACAAGATTTAAAAAAATAAAGATTTTACATCAACTTTAACTTAACAGGACGATCCAGAGAAATTCCTGAAAAGCAACATAAAGTTAAATAGATCCTTGAACAGTTTAAAAATTTGATATTTGTGGTTGTGAGTGTAAAACTAAGCTCTACATGTTGATGATCTGATGTTTGATGCAAAGCTAAAGATTTTGAATCATATTTCTTCTCATGCCAAATAGTTTCTAACTCTGTTTTTTTAACAGATCAAATTTGTTGTATGTTTCAAGAACTGTCTTTATATTTCATGTAGCTTCTCACTGAAAACATTTACATTTCAAAATTTTGAACCTTTAAGGTCTGTAATTTCACAGGTTTATGTAACGGGAAGGATTTAGCTTCCACATCGCTTTAATTTATGAACTTTAAATATTTCTGTAAGGTCCACCTCTGTGGGAACATGAGCCAGTCTAGTGTGAACTCAAGCATTGTCACCTCTCATAAAAACACTTGACTTCCACCAGATGGATCGGAGAGCTCTCAAGAGAGTCATGATGTCTCAGAAACTTGAAATATGGCGACAGTATCAGCAGTTTTTACCCCTGATCCTGTTTCAGCCTCTTTAGCTGTCATAAAATCTTACCAATGATCAACTCTTAATGTCAGGACACTAACTGGAAACGGATTTAATCTGAGTTAACTGTGTTTAAATGGTGTTAAAGCACAATTACAATAGTTTATTATACTTTAGAGATGTAACCAGGCTGTTGAGCAGAAGCTGCTAAACATCATTCCAACTTGAGTCGACCTTTTCTACTGAGTGAAAACTGTATTTGACAAAGACAATCGTGTCTTTGTTAAATACATAAGTTACACTGACACAAAGCTTTTTTGGTGTGAAGGCCGTTTCAACGCTGAAGTAGTCTAAATGTTTAGTACTTTAAATTTCACTGAGGTTTGAAAGTGATGTCAGAGGAGGCTGAGAGCTTTAAGCTGTTTAAAAGGAAATCATGCTACAGAGCCAAACTCAATACCATCAATTTACAAACAAGATGCTTAAAACATCTTCAAATATGCAATACTATGTATTTAAAATATAACTGAAATCAGAATCAACTAAAAAACAAAGAATATAAATCAGTTCCGGTTCTGTTTGGCTCGTCTCGAACAGTGTATTGTGATAAATCTGCATGTACAGAAAGCCACTCACACACACAGTTAGTATTATTTTCAAATAACAATAACAATATCATCTTTATTTTGAAATTATATCAGATGCAGCGAACAAATATATTTATTTTTCAATACTTTACTAATTACATTCAGCCAAAAGAGGAAGAAACATTTTGAAAGAAAGAAGAGAGTGTGAGATTTGGACAGAGGTGAGTTTGACTGATGCTGATGGTGGGATGAGTCCAGTTTAGTGTTGGGTAGGAACACCACATTTATCTGAGCACTTCTTTTTCTACTTATCCTGTTAGCTCCTACGTTTGCCAGGAGGATGTATGGCTTTGCTCTCTGACCCCTCTTGGTTCTCTTTACTGTAAGTCTTGTTGTTGCCCTTAAAGTTGAGCCTGATGTCACTGAAACATGAACCATATTTGTCTCCTTTTCACTTCCAGTTTTCGCTCAGTCTTTGTTTGTCTGCCAGTTTTGACACAATATTTGCTGATAGGATGAGGAAAGTGTTCTGCTTTGTTCTAAAATGGTAAGTAGGTTATAAGGTGATGGGGGCGCTCCCACCATCTGAATATTGATGCCGACCTCCTGCCTCGTCCTGTTCAACAGATGTTTGATGTCTTTTATAGCACTGCTTCCCTCTTCCCATTTCACACACACACATCTTTCTATCTTCACAAGGACTTTTCCATTGATTTCTATTCACTTTCATTCATTTCTAAAGCCCAAACCCAAACCTTATCCTAAACATGACCATTAGCAGTTCATGCTTAACCATAACCTACACTTTAGTCTTAAACTTAACTTGAACACAAAAGGAGTCCTTAAAAACTAGTAATGGTGAGAAAAATGAGCCCTACAAGGTCAAAAATGATAAAAAACAAACACAATTACTTATTATTATTACTATTAGCCACACGTGCTGAATCTGAAGTAAATCTTCTCACTGATAAGTTACCGATGTCAGAAGCAAACAAACTAAAATCGATTACCCTGGGACAAAACAGAGCAGATGGACTGAAGGGGACAACGAAGACAGAACGGGGAGAGACACGTTTCCCCTGATGTTCACTCGAGTTTCTAATTGCAGCTTAATTGCCTTTCGGAAAAGGTAGCACTGCGACGCCCCCCTGTTTACCTAATAAGATCCCCCAGGGTGAAGGAAGGAGTAATTGGGGGACAAACACAGCGTGGTGGAGGCAAAAAGGTGAAGGTTGTGGAACAATGGCGCGCTCACGTCAAAGAGCTGGGACAAAAGAACGACCTCGGTGGACGGTGACGCAAAGCGGTCCTCTGGACGCCTCTGACTAACTGAAGCACTCTACTGTAACGACACTGATGCGTTTTGAGAGGTCAGAGGTCATGTATGAAAGGCACAGCTTCAATGGTTCCCCCTGAGTTGTCACGATCTTGTCTAACTCCCAACACTAGCGTTCCTGGCGTTCACTTTGTTCTGTAAATCAGGCGATGTCACACTTTTCGTTTTTGTTTTAATCCCAAACCAGAAAAATAGTTAAGCATCAAACAGGAGATCGCCTCGTCCGAAACTCTTCAACTTTTAAAGGGAATCGCTGCGTTGAAGGGGATTCGGAATGGATTTACTGTGCAAGCTGGACATGCTTGTTGACATCTCATGAGACACAGTCGAACGCACAACTTCACGAAATCTTAAACCACAAACACGAACATGGAGAAGTGAGTCCAGTCTGTGCTTGGATAAGGTTTTTGTAGAAAATAGGTTGGTGTGGAATACGTGCACACATGCAGGGTTAGTGTGACAGAGGGGGGGCTGTACACATAGGCATGGGCCGGTGTCACATTATCAGACGATGAAAATGTAAAACAGAAAGGTTCAAAACAACATAATTAAACGGATTTTATTTCAACCAAAACAACAATAGTTTCTACCAACGCCTGGAAAACAATGTTAGATTTCCAGCAGTGTGCAGCAACAGGTGGGGGAGGGTGAGTGAGATGCTACTCTAAGCTTCAAACTCATGTAAAAAGCTTTGATATCTCTAATATTTATATGGCATCTAATTTAAAGTCAGTTAAGGCTTTTATTCAGTTTGACTTATGTCCCCTTAAGGTATTATTAAGGTCACATAATTTGACATAGATGTTAAAACATCCTAACATATCTTGGTTGCTTCTTTATCAAGTCCAAAAACTCCAAAAACTGATGGTTTTAAGCTACATTGTAGCCACAGCTGTCCTGAGGGTCTAAAGCAGGAAGAAGGGTGTTCTTAGAGTTCTGGGTTCAAACCAGCAACCTCTCAATTTACAGGACACATCACAGTTTAAGCATTAATAAAATTCATCTATACAAGAATAAATGGATGTCTGTGAGTTTTGGTTTATGTTTTCTGCTGTTGTATTATTTGTTGTTATGATAAATTTCTTGTTATATTAAGAACTGTTATTTATTTTCTCAATGATAATCTTGGATTAATGACATCTGAGTCTGAATCCTTATTTGTACCACCCCCTCCCTGTATGTTGCATTATGACATTGATCAATCCAGAAAATGTGATGTAATGCTGATAATGTGTTTAGTTTAGTGATAGAAATTCTTTCAGTCATTATACGTTTGTCATTATAGTGATAATACCAGAAGATATCGGCATAAAGATCTTTATTCATATCACCCACTCCAGGAATAGAATATAAAAAGACATTATGATATGAAAAGCAATATAGTAACCCTAAATATATATATATATTTGGTATGCCAGGTAACAGGTTCATGAAACAATCTTCTACAATCTGGTAAACTCTTCGCGTTTGTTACCTTTAGAGGAATGGATGGCACATTTTTATTCCAACACAGTGACTGTATTTTTGGTAACTGGAAGCCGACTTTGTCTTTCTGAAGTGTTGCAGACTTTTTTTTTAACTCAATGCTATTATTTTACATTATAAAGTTAAAGAACTTTCCAGACGTTTCTTTGGCAGCCCCCAGATATTTGGGTGTTGGAACCTCTTAGATATTTTAAAACCATAAGTTTTAAAACCTCGGTACCAGAAACCGGCCCGTGCCCACGTGCATGTGGATATAAATGGATCAATGATCTGTTCTTATGGGATTTTCCTGAGTTTTATGAAGGACATTTTCTCTCAGGGAGTACATGATTATAGAGAGGATGATGTATGTTAATGCCTCACATAACATCCATTTTTGCAAGCATCATAAAAAGGGAGAGTACAGAATAAAGAGGCAAGGCGTCAAGAGTCAACATGAGAAGAAAAGATAAAGATCATTCAGATGTTTGAAACAAAAGCAAAAGCTCTACATGAGGATCATGATAAATGCCAAAAAACCTTATCACAGTATCCTCCTTTGAAATATATATTAAAAAACTTCACATTGGTGTTGTTTGTTTTTTCCCGGTAGACTATATCACACAGTGATAACAAAGTACAGGAGAAATCTACAGCCACAGTAGCTTCGTGCAAAAAACCACATACACTGGCACGCCGTGTAGGCAAGGAGATCCAAGCAAGACAACGCATACAAAAATATAGAAAAATCTCCAACGCATCTCTGCACAGGAAACCAACATACAGCTTCTGTTGCCTGTTGTCAAACGTCCTTCATTGAGGAATCGCTTCACCAGTTTTCTCTTTGTGTTTCCTGGTGAGTTTTTATTTTTCAACACCAAAGTTTGTGTCCGCCGCTGAAAACCCAGAGGAACAGCGAGCGGGTGTTCATCATTATGTCAGCTGTCCATCATGATGATGACATAAACAACAACCAGATTGATAGTAAACTAGTACATCAAAAGCATATCATTTCTGTCATATCATTTATAACACAATACATAACATCTCCTGTCACTTTAAAGACATTCCAGCATTTGCTTATAATTCATAGTGACAGGGTTAAATCGTTTGGCATACTCAGCAAGCCATGCCCAAAAGGATGCAAAACTAAGGTGGGGGAGTACAGGTGCCAGGCTGCAGAGTCAGTCTGTTCAACCTGGGGGGGGGGGGGTACATTACAGCTGAGATTACAGAAAACGTGCTCGAGCTCAGATCAGCCCAATGATTTCAAACAACATGCAGATACAAGTCTGCCTGAAGCAGAGTCCATTCACCGAAACCAAAGAAGATAGAGCCGAAATACCGCGGACGTCATACCCGAGTTAGTGACCGGCGGCCCCCGCATAGTCCAGACCGCACTGTTTGCACTCTGATGAAAAAGGATTGTTTAGACGCCTTCAAAGCAAAAGAACAGGCAATACTTGGGATGGGCAGAAACAGTCACTGGATGGAGAGGAGGGCTGAAACGCTTTGAGTATGAGGCAGAGACGAATGGTTTTGAGGGTGAAACTGTTCCGACATCAGACAGAAAGTGAAGAGGCCCCTCCTCAAACACTGAGGTGAGGAGAAGAGAGTCATTGGTTGATGGGCTCTGTTTCTCTCTCCTCCAGATCCTCCTCTTCCTCTTCTTCGTCCAGGGACACAATTCCAGATGAGGCGACATCAGACACCCTCCTGTGTGGCTCATAATCTGGAGGGAGCTCTGCCCGGCCCTCGGCCTCCTCCTGGCACACGGGGCCCTCGTAGTCCTTGGAGGGGGCGTCATCATCCTCACCAGGCGACAGATACGTTTCAGAGTAAGACATGGAGTAGCAAGGAGAGTCCTGACCTCGGTAGGACAGGCCGCCCCCACTGAAGCTGTGGAAGTCCCCTCCACCAGGGCCACCGTGCCCGGCCCTCTGAAGTCGGGTCAGCAGCTCCTCCCCTCCATGCAGAGCGGACAGGATCTTGGCGGCCAGCTCGGCGGCTTTGTTTTGGTAGTGATGACCGCCGTGAGTTCTCAGGTCGCGCAGCAGCGGGTGCTGCCCGTCCAAGCTGCAGAGGCTGGAGCACAGCGTGTCTGGAGAGCCGGCCGTGGGGGAGGGCTCCCCGCTGCCACCTCCCTCTCCCAGCCGCCCTCCGCTCTCAGAACAGGGCCCTCTGAGACCCAGGTGCTGGCAAAGCTGGGAGTGGATCAGGTCCTTCAAGTACGGTGGGTAAGAGGACAGTTCTAGAGAGAACAACACAAACACAAAGTCCTGATATTAAAGATTGTTTAGAAGTATTGCAATAAAAGCAAATATTTATGTATAATAAACTGCTCCCTAACATTTACCTTACAATTAAATTGGTCCCACAACAGATTATAGAATATAGATTCAGCCTCCGCCTCTCCCCAATAATTCGCCCGCCAACCGAACCGCATCAGAGCCCCGCCGGTCTTCTCCCCCGGGACCAGAGCCTATGCAGGTCGGGCGAACCCGTCTCACACCGGAGGAACGGCAGTGGAGGATGCAGTCCCGGGAGTGTCTGTACTGCGGCACTCCCGGCCATTTCATCGGCAACTGCCCATCCCTAGAGGATAAGCCCTAGCTCCCCGATCAGGTCCGTCCGTGAACACGAGGCCACGGGCGGACCAACCTATAGACACTAATCAGCCACGCCTTCTTCTCCCAGCCACCATCAAACACCTCCTCAGCACTTTTAATCTCTCTGCCTATGTTGACTCTGGTTGTGAGCAGTCCATTATAGCCCAAGCCCTCGTTGATCCGCTCCAGATTCCTACTTCGCCCCTCAAGGTTCCCCTTCGAGACTCCGCTCTAGATGGTTGGCCATTACCCAACATCACTCTCCGAGGACCTCTCCATCGATTCTCAGGACCTCAGCAACATCCCTGTCGAATACATGGATCTGAAACAAGTCTGTAGCAAAAGCAAAGCCTGCGCTCTTCCTCCTCACCGACCCTACGACTGCGCCAGCGACCTCCTCCCTGGATTCCCCCTACCGTCAAGCCGCCTCTTCAACATTTCCCAGAAGGAACGAGAATCGATGGAGAACTACATAAACGAGCCCCTCGCCACTGGAATGCTCGCCTCGTCTCCCCTTAGGGCGGGTTTCTTCTTCGTCACCAAAAAGGATGGTTCGGTCCGACCGCGCATCGACTACAGAGGCCTCAACAACATCACTGTCAAAAAAAGATACTCCTTACCCCTCATCACTGCCGCCTTCGAGTCCCTCCATAAAGCAACCATCTTTACAAAACTGGATCTCCATAACGGCAATCATCTAGTCCACACACGCTAGGGGGATGAGTGGAAAACTGCATTCAAGACACCCCTCGGTCACTTCGAGTACCTGGTCATGCCCTTTGGTCTCTGTAACGCTCCCTCAGTATTCCAAGCACTTATCAACGACCTCCTCCGTGATTTTTTAAATGTTTTTGTCTTTGTCTATCTTGACGAAATCCTAATCTTTTCCAGACCTTCCTCCGAACACAAGAACCACGTCCGTCAAGTCCTCCAACGTCTGCTCCACAACCGTTTCTACATAAAGGCTGAAGAATTTGAGTTCCATCAACCCTCTATAACATTTCTTGGTTACATTTTTGAGGGCGGGCAGATCCGAGCTGATCCCACCAAGGTCCAAGCCGTCACCGAATGGCCCACTCCCAACTCCAGATGCCAGCTTCAAAGCTTCCTTGGGTATGCCAATTTTTACAGAAGATTCATCTGCAACTACAGCTAGACAGTCTCTCTACTCACCTCACCACCTCCGTCAAGAAACCATTCGTCTGGACCCCTGAGGCAGAAGAAGCCTTACATAAACTAACGACTCTGTTTGCTCAAACCCCCACTCTAGTGCAGCCTGACTCATCCCGTCAATTCGTCCTGGACGCCACTGACATGGGAGTTTGAGCCATCCTCTCCCAGAGGTCAGAGGAGGATAATAAACTACACCCATGTGCCTTCTTCTCCCGACATCTTTCCCCCCCTGAATGCAACTACGACTTGGGAGACCGAGAACTCTTGGCTATCAAGCTAGCCCTTGAAGAGTGGCGTCACTGGTTTGAGGGTGCTAACCATCCTGTGCTGGTCTGGACAGATCATAGGAACCTAGAATATATTAAGTCTTCTAAACGTCTCAACTCCCGACAGTCCCGCTGGTTCCTGTTTTTCTCCCGTTTTAATTTGTCCATCTCTTTCAGACAGAAGCGGATCCCAGGACATCACCCCAGAAAACCACATATGTTCCCTCCTCAGTACCCTCTTGTGTAATCCACTGGTTCCATACTGCTCAGTTCTCCTGTCACCCTGGTTCCAGTTGGACCATCGCCCTCATCACTCGCAGATTCTGGTGGCCTTGCATTATTTCAAGAGTTTATCGTCATCACATACATTCATTTGTACAACGTTTTTAATTTGGTCTACTAGCAGGTAAGAAGATGCTAAAGCTGCGGTTGGCACACTAACAAGCTTCTTTATAACCCACTAACACACAATCCTCACACAAATGCTGCTTCTGCAGCAGAGGAAATGATATTAGACTTGCAGGAGGGGGGTATCAAATTACACAGACAAACTGAAAAAATGTCAACAGGGGATGAAAACTGGGGCACTGGGATAAAGAAAGACAAAGAGAGGAGGAAAGAAAAGGCGTCTGGATATGGGATGGAGCGTTTCATTTAGCATTAAATGGACGAGTGCTGCGAGTGTTTACCTGTGCTCTGTGTGTTGGGCTCACTGGCCGGCAGAAGGTCTTCATCATATGAGTCATCATTGGACTCGTCTCCGTCCACGGAGGACCAGGCCCTCAGCTTAGCCTCGGCGATGGCAAACTGCTCCGCCACACCTGCACACACACAAATAACACATGAGCTTGATGCACGCAAGCAATTACACAGTTGGCATGGTAACAGGGAGGCTTCATTGTGCCTCGCCGTGAGCCGCCGCCTGACTGACAGATCTGTGTGAGGCTCGATTCACAAGCAGGAGAG
Source organism: Orestias chungarensis (assembly GCA_032876305.1). Taxonomy (NCBI): domain Eukaryota; kingdom Metazoa; phylum Chordata; class Actinopteri; order Cyprinodontiformes; family Cyprinodontidae; genus Orestias; species Orestias chungarensis. The sequence goes on along the minus strand of JAVLVB010000701.1, from coordinate 81,313 downwards.
CGGACACAGACAGCATTCCCATTACAGACGCTGTTCCTCGGCGGCATGCCTCAGACGTGTTTCGTCTGGTGTTTAGTTGTTAGTTGCTCAGCTACGTTTCTGCTGGTGCAGCGGAGCCAGTGAGGAGGAGGAGGAGTAGGTACAAGAGACAAATGTAAGCTGGATAAGTGATGCAAGAAATAATAAAGTCAAAAGGTTCATCTTCAATCCCACTTGTTTCCCTCAAAATAAAAAAAGACTGAATAATAAACTAAACTTGGACTGAAATGGTTTTCCCTTCCAAGATTACATGAGTTGTGACTTAGGGCTACAGTATAAAACTAAACTGTAATTAATTAGCATTTTACATCAGTACTGATGTGTTAGAGACCTACATGGCCATGCGTTTCAATAAGTCCCAGATCATAATATATGTTCTTATTTCACTCCAACCTGAGTTGAAGACGAGAGCAACAATCCCAGCCTGAAGTGACTATTTGGTGACAGTCTGTGTTTGAATATTAGAGATCTTCAAATCACAGATTAAGGAGAACATCTCTGTAGCTGAACCAGGAAGAGGAAAACAGCTAAAAAACCAATCAGGTTAATCTCAGGGGACTTTAAAGCAGGAGTTTCCAACACTAAGTGATCAGGCACACAAGTGAAATACAAGTTAAAGGGCAAGAGATGATGACTATGGCTCTCTTAACCAACAGGCTTTGAGATGTGAGTGACCTATCTCCTCCAATCAGGAGCAGCTGCCAGTCTGAGGCTTGAAGTCCCTCGCTTGCTTCCTGAATGTCCTCCTGCTCCCCCTCCTCCACCTGCTCTGTATTCATCCCTGTTCTCGTCTGTTATGCCTTTCTTCCAATCACGTCTCTGAGTAAACTGCTCCATCTTCTCTCTTTTTCTCCTCCCAGCAGTCTTTCACTTCACATGTTTATTTCCTTTTCCTCTGTCTTCGTCTTTTAAGTCTCGCTCAGGCTCTTCTGCTCAATGCTCAGTATTCATGCAACGTTTCCCACAGGGGGAGAGATCGATGCTCCATTCATCCCCCACTGTAGCTGAGCCCTGAACCCTCCTCACAAACAACAGCACATCCTTCCACAGATGTGGTTGTGCAGAGTAATCTTTAGATCTGCTCTCAAATCATCTTTTTATGTCTTGAAAAGCACCCACTCACGTCCACATACAGTACGCGTACCACTGGAAAAACTCATTTTGACATCTTTGCTCTGTGCAGCTTTAAAAATGTTTGGTGGTCTGTGTTGGTTCTGTTTTTAATTAAATTCTCTTGTGAAATATTGTGTTCACAGGATAAAATCCCAGCTGTCTTGCATCCATCAGGGTAAAACAGGACTTCTCCAACTTTGGACATTAGAGAGGAAATAGAAAGGGACGAAGGCTGTTTAAAAACCAGTCATCTTCCTAAACTGAAATGTTTTCAGATGAAGCACCAGCGCCGTGGTGATATGCACAGGTATGGTTAACAGTTTTGACTATTTGGGTCAGAACAGCTTTTTGAAATTATTAATCCCTAATTTACTCGTAGGAACAAATATTTTGGTTGAAGCTTAAAAACCTTCCTAACAAAGGTTTGGCCCACGGCTCCTGACATTAATGATGTGACAAAGATCAGGCTGAAGGTTGTCTTGCTTGAAAACATTTTCAGTTATTCCAAGAAGACCAGAGATTAAATTTTTGTTATGACTACTCTAAACATTAACTCTGTTCTCTTCTTGAGACATTTTTGTTTCTTAGGTTTAATGTACTTATGATCCTTGTTTATTTGAAAAAGTAAGTTACCTAAATGTCTCCTCATTGTTTTTGTTCATTATGATGACACATTTATGAGATGCATGTTTTTTTTTAGGGACACACAAACCTGCAACCCATCATGATGCTTCCGCCGCCTTACTTTACAGCCTAGAAGCCGCTACCTTTCTAATTCCAAATGTTTAAATAGCATGAAAGCTGCAGTAGGTAGCTTAGCTTCTACAAATGTGTTTCACATTCGAGCATGTTTGAGTGTGTTAGCAAGACCTTCCTCTGATTGTTTTTTTCTGACCAGGAGTTTAGTTTAGTTCTGAAAACCGCAGCAGGACCAAAGACAGAAGCCAAATGAACTTGATTTCTTCCCTGATTAGTTTCAACACATATATTAAAAAAAACATAAAACTTACCTACTGCAGTTTCAAATACAAACATATTTCAAGTTGTTGGTATCATAAATGCCTGTAAAGAATAAAGTATTAGTCTCTCAGTGGATTTAAAAACTGCAGTCTGACATTTTTGCTGGTATTAGAAAAGAAATGTCTTCATTTTTAATGTGGCTCTTGTACTGATGTCAGAGCTCAAGAAAGTGCCAGACTTCTGGGGGTCCTCCGCTCTTTTTCAGGTGTTTTGTCTGATTTTGTAAGTATATCAACTGATGTGATTCAAAAGAAAGTCAGAATCATGGTCAGTGTATCAAAATTAGTGATTATAACTGTTTTGTAAGGAGTTTAACTGATAGACGTTTCATGTTCTGAATTAAAGTCTATAAAATGTGTGTTGTAAACTCTATTTAATTTGGACAGGACAAAAGCTCTGAGTAAAAATATCGGAGTAGGCGTTTAAACCATGTTTGCCCGTCTTGTGTCTTACATGCCTATGGTATGGTAGCTGTTACATGGAAATGATCATTGTCATATTAGTTTTGCACTGTTATAAAGAAATGTTTCTGTTTTATTTTTTTAACACAAAGAGACAGAATCATATTTTTGGTGCAGATTCAATGACACTGTTACACTCCTTATATTCTGCTATATAACATGATGATCCACTCTTGTCTGGTTCTGTCACCCACTCTATGTCAGTCTCTTTCAGTCATCTCTTCATCCATTTAAAACGTAGAGTAGAAACATATGTTTGGCTTTGCAGAGCTGAGTGTTTCAAAAAACACCTCCCACCCACCCAAACACACATACAAACAACAAACACTTGCTTATCACATTGTTGCACATTTTAAGTTGTTTCTGTAACTAACAGTTATGGTATTAGTGGACTCCATCTGCGACTTCTCTGCCATGCGACCTAATGAAGCAGACCAGGACCTGAAGATCACTGATATCATGTCCTTACAGCCAAGATGCTTTCAAGATATTCCTATAATATAACCATCCCAGTGCATGCAAGGAAGAGTAAGAATAAATGTATTTGCTTATATTTCTTTCATTGGCGAATCTTTGTTAATTCTTCCTGTTATTTGGTCTATCTGAACAAGCAAATGGTAATCCTGAAAATCCCTTTAAAGTCAGTGCAACTGAAAAACAGTTTTTAGTGATCAAAGTTTCCAGGAATCTGTTATTAGTCAAGAGGTCTTTTTAGCTTGGAGTATAAATGGGATTTGGCACAGAGGTGCTTGTTTTTTAACCATTGGCTACAAGGTCAGAAGAGGAGCTAAACCTCTCTTCCCAATTTGTACAATGTACAAGGTTTTTTTCCGAGCTCATTGTTAAAGAACTGTAGTAAAGTGCAGTCTTATATGAAAGTCAAATATAGCTACAAAACTACCATCTACATGCTAACTGTTTGTTTAGGCTTGAAGCCAATACAAAACTTTTCTGCACTATATGATGAAGGACATGTGGCATTTTCTAAACGGGATCCAACGAGACTAAATGTACATTAACACAGCAGGTCTTTTTATGCAGTAGTTGACACCACTAATTAATTTTGACCGCCATTATCCTTCTGTGTGACCCCAAATTGATTTGCATTTGCAGAATAAAAATGTAGGCATCACACATCAGCACAATGCTTACTAAAACTACAAGGAATGCTGCTGTCTGTGGACTGATTATTGTCACAATCGTAGCACGATAAAGTATGCACAAAAAAATTGCACATGACTGTTCAGACAGCATACGCGATAAAAACTATCAAATTTGTAACCGATTTAATACCACATGTGAAAGTGGCACAGTTCTGATTTTTGGGTTGTTAAAAATATCCAAATTGAAAAAATCTTTGCGGAACTTCAAAACATGTGGAAAAGTGTCCCATGCCCACAGTTAAGTAAGGTTAAAGATCTGTGATGCTGTGGGTTCGTATCTCTCTGTAAATGCCCTGAAATCTTTTTGATATCGAGATATTTTGAAAAATGCTGATTGCTTTTCCTAGAAAACAGAAAATGTTTCTTCACTGTGTTTTTCAGCAGGACGATGAAATGTTCTACAATGTATAAAAATTAACCTTGCTCCATTGTTATCAAAACTCCTAGACACACATCATGCCTGCAGAAAACCTGTTAGGTGAGCTCAACAGAAGAGAGCATACGCAGGGGCATAAAGAACAGATCAACAACCCCCCCATTCAACTAATAGACTTAAATTAAAGGCTGGAGTATGACATTAGAGATACATATTAACCAGGGCAGCAATGAATGTCCCTGCATCAGTGAGAGAGGAATATTAATAGTTGATAAATGTGTTAAAAGAGATGTCTAAAAGAACACAGATGTCCAGTAAATGATCATACCCTTAAGAATAAAGAATAAGGAAGCAAAACAGAGAAAGCATTGAGGAAAATTGCTCCGTCATGGTGGCAGTAGCCAGGGGCAAAACCTTACTGTGCAAATTAACCTTGAGAGTCTGCATTGCAGGGACAGAGCAAAAGAATGAATAGAGGACAGACAGCAAGTGAAAACGACTGAAAAAAGGTGCAACAGAGGGCAAAAGGAAAATTAAAAAGAGGGACATTATCGGTGGAAAACCAAAGGGATGATATGATGAACTGAGGGAGCAGAAGGTAATAAAGAAAAGTCAGAGATGTTAGTCGGTAACCGACAGAGGACACAGATGCGTAATAAGTACATGAAAGATGAACAGACTTTAAACAGTCTCTATGAGGAGGAGGGACTGAGAACACATGAAAGTTATAGTTCAATAAAAATGTGGAAAAAGTGTTTGTCCAAAAGATGATTGGCATCAAATGTCCTTTTAAAAGAATCCTAGGTCGTAATATCTTTTTTGCTCATCATGCATATTTTTATACTTCTTTACATGACATCTAAAAATATCCAAATATAAATTTTATTCAAGACATCCATTCATCCATCCATCCATTTTCTATACACCATTGTCCCTATTGGGGTCGGGTGGGTCTGCTGGTGCCTATCTCCAGCTTACAACAGGCGAGAGGCAGGGGGACACCCTGGACAAGTCGCCAGTCTATCGCAGGACAACACAGAGACATACAGGACAAACAACCACTCATACAAACACTTAAGGACAATTTAGAGCCCAATCAGCCTAACAGTCATGTTTTTTGGGACTGTGGGAGGAAGCCGGAGTACCCGGAGAGAACCCACGCATGCACAGGGAGAACATGCAAACTCCTTGCAGAAAGACCCAAGGTGGAATTGGACCCACAGCCTTCTTGCTGCATGGCAACAGGGCTACCCACTGTGCCACTGTGCAGCTCTGTATTAAAGATATAATTTATTTTGAGTTATATTTATATTACTATTTATATTACTATTATTTATTTGACGCAAAATCGTTATGAAGGAAATAAAATAGAAATGGATCATTTGAAGAAATGTTACAATCGGTGAGTCATGCATCAGAAAAATAATACAAATAATGCCTCCTGTACCTCCAAAGTGTTGTTTACATGCAGTGACACCCTATATCACTGCGTGTGCTCAACAATTTCTATTGATAAAAAATTGATGTACAATGTTTACTGTGAAACTGTAACATGTGAATTAATTGTAGCTATAACACTTGACACCATGAGACTTTCAGGTTTTATGTAAAGCTTATTCATATTAATTACACTGGATTCCGATCCCAGACAAGCCCCCAATATGCTTGAATTAAGGTAATGAAAAGAGTTAAAGTCAGCACACACATTTGATGGAAATGTAAACACTAGGGGACACTTTCAGCAGGCAAACTGCTGGACAGTCCTCCCAAGATTGTTGAAACTTACTTAAGACGAAAGTTTTTTGTTTGTTTGTTTCTTTGCTATCGTAAACAGCTAATTGCAATAAAAATAATACCTTTGATAATTTTTTGTACATTTATGCCTCAGTGATTTTTTTTCACAGCTCCAGAATGCACTGTAATATAAAACTGTAGTTTATGCCACTTCAGACATGGGGGGTATAAGAAACTAACAAAAAATAATGTCAAACTGATATGATTAAGATTAATCACGATGTATTTGCTTATAAGGAAAGGACAATGCAGTAGAAGTTATTGTTGAAATGTGTTATCCATATGTTTCAATCAATACAACAAAGTCACCCCAATGTCAATATTGCCAATGACCTTGTGGAGGCGTGCATCTGGCTGACATCCAACAACAGCTGTATATGCAATCTAGCCAACTAGATAATAATCAGTTTACACTGATTTCTGCATGTGTTGTACATGAGGCAGACATGAGTTCTGATTTCAGATAAGGTAACTAGGAACACATTTACTATACATGTAAATGAATAATGTCTTTACCCAAAAATCCCGTATTATAAAAAAAAAAACGATAATGATATCTATACAGTCATCAAGAAAAAAAATTCAAACCCTCTACAACATGGGATTGCCTCTTAGGCAATGAACCATTTCTTGGTCAGATTAGTCCATGATCAATGAAATAATGAAATAGGAGTTGCAGCACACGTGACATTCCACTCTTCCATGTAAGAAATCCTGCAACATTTAGATTTTTCTCTGCTCAACACACCTGAGTCAAGTAATCAGGTCGTTAGACTCTGGAGAACTGCTACTGAGGTGATTCAGACTCGATTGAGGCATATTGACCGGAAACACATCCAAACGTTGCAGGACATCATCAGTTGAGGAACTTGCCAGAACTGCAATAGTACGGTGAAAATGCCTATTTTATAGTGTTTTACAGTCTATGGTTGATGGTGGATTAATAGTTGGATCAGTTGATTATGCAAAATCTTACCAGCAGCAAAGCGTGCCTCTTGCTCTCCCTCTGTAAGATCAGAATAAGAATTGAAGTCTGACTCCAGGGCTGCCGGAGTGTCCATAGGCTTGCACCATCCCTTCCACTCGATCAAATGGGCTACTCTGCCCTGTGCCATGGCTGTAGGCTTTGTCACATGGTCCTTGACCACTTGTGAAATACCTGCGGGACACATAACAGAAGTTATTCTAAACCAGGTCTAATATGCATATGGTAGAGTAAATTACATCGTATTGTAACAACTTGTTGTTGTGAACCGTTGAACTCACCATGCAGAGAAGATCGCGCCAAAGCGGCAATCTCTTGAATGGTAAGGGCTCTTCTTGATTTTGGTAGCATTTCCACGGTGTCATCAACATTCACCTGAAATGAAGAGAAATAAATTAGTGGGCTTTGAACTTGATGAATGTGAGCCACAGGAAAACCCTGATGCTGCTAAAGGGAGACTCCTAATGTTAAATTAGCTACCATACTTTAATGTTCCTTGAAAACTTATGGCTTTTTTCCATAGCACACACACACATCTACACACCTGGGCACACACACAGTTTTTAATGAGTCACAGGCAGATTGTGTGCAACCAATTTGAACAAGCAAGGACACATTCCTGCTTACTTGTAATGGTCTCTTTAACAGTAAAACGTAATGTTCCTTGAGATTTCGTGTGATTAATCAATGCAAAGTACGAGTCATCTTAGCTAGAGAGCACATATAAATCTCATTTGTCAAGTCTTTCCAGATATTTACCATTGAATTGAGTTGTAGACTTTGACTGGGCCATTCCAGCACATCACCATGCATTATTTTAAATCAAGGCTTTGTATTTTTTAGATGTATCTTTAGGAATATTATTTTTGCTATGCAGTTAATTTTTACCTATTTAATCTTTTGTAGCCTCGAACCCATTTTGCCTCAGAATTGCCCGTGACTTTCCTCAAAATCTCCTCCCATCAATTCTGACCCTAACATGCAGTGTTAGTCTTCCATACAGTGATTTGCATGTAGACCCAAAGGTACCGGTCTAATCTAATCACAACATCTGCTTCCATGCATTTGCTGTGTCCTAACTTGCTTCTACTTGACACTCTTACATAAAGGCCAGATTGGTCGTGGGTCATTCACCTGTCTGCTATTTCCCTTAATCTTCAAGAAGCTTTTTGTTTTCCAACAGAACGTGGACTCCATTTACTAATTAGTTCTTTGGTGGTTTCTTCAAGTAGAATGAGGAGTAATTAGTAAACTGGTCGTTAGTTAAGGTAGCGATAATCCACCCTTCTCGGATTACAAACTATTTCAATGCCTTCTACAGCATCACATGTTAAGGCAAAAAAAACATAAAAGACAGGTTTATTTTTGTACACTACCTTCATGCAGGCTGATTGGGACTTAATGGGACTAGCAATGAAAAGGTTATAGAAGAAAAAGATACAGCTTTTTGTCCAAACATTGTCTTACAAAGAATTGAAGAGAAGCAGATAGGAGACAAAAGGCCAACTCAACCTTTGCCCCCACCAGCCCTGAACTCTGTAAAGTCAAACCACAGAAGGAGTATCAGGTGTTGATAAGTTTCTTTGTGTGCTAACTCTTTACAGTCGCACATGTTCTCACGTGAGGGATGGATGCGTCAACAGCCAAAGGCCTATTCTATACTCATCCGTGTCAATAAGGATACTCAAGCAGAGTAAGTGATGTGATAGAAACTTTAAAGAAAATTTCCAAAACACAAACTCTAATAGATAGAATAGATCAAGGGATCCTCTACATTTTACCAAGGTCAAAATTCATTGGTCCCCAGTCTTTGCTATTTCAACATAGATAGATATATACAGTGTATTTATGGTAGTTATTTCCACAGTGGGAAGGATTATTTAAAAAAGGTATGGAAAACCTGAAGCTGGAAGCTCAAAAGTAAGAGGGAGAGTTTGAAACAGAAAAGAAAGAAAATAAGAAGAAGGCGAGAATGCAAAGGAGGGAGGGAGGTAGGAAGAGAGCCAGCAAGAAAAGACACCAGTTGGAACACAAGTAAGCACACAAGTAATAATGGAAAATCAAGCGGTGTAAAGAAAGGTTGGAAGCAGAAAGGAAGAGAAACAAAGAAAAGATAGTCCGAATATTTAGAGCTTGGAAAAATAAATAAAGTCTGGAGATTCAAACAATTTTCTGAACTCTGTTTTTCGCACACCTACCTCACAAACACTAAAATACAATTCCAGGGCCTACAATGCTTTTCAAGGGCGGGAATCCTGCTGGTCCTGGATGTGCCTCTGAGTTTGTTTGAAAGAAACATCATTCAACAGGAAACTCCTCACAAAATTACCTTTAAAACTCTCAAGTCATTCTGAAGTTAAATCCTTTTCCTTGCTCTCATTAACAGTCACCACTGACTGCAGACAGCCTTTCATTTGCAGGCTTAAGGTGCCAATAATTAACTTAGGTCATCACGGGCTCCATCCTGACTTTGACCTTTCAATTCCTCCAAATAAAAACAAAACACCGGCCAGCATAACAAACAACTAGCAGAATGCTCTCAAAGAACCCCCCC
>JAVLVB010000701.1:61479-71708 GCA_032876305.1 Orestias chungarensis | reverse complement strand
ATTTTCTGCCTGGCTTTTGTGAAAGTTAAAGGTGTGCTACATGTTGTGTAGCTATTACAGAAGACGTTTCTTTCGTTTTTAAAGTGACGAGCTAACAGAAAAACACATTTTCATTGTGTCATAAGGGAAACATTCTGTCTGTTTCTGCCAATGCATTTTTATTTCTTTAGTTTTTACAACAAATCAAGAAATGATCAAGGTCAGAAAACGTGATTTAAAAACAAAATCACAGCAAAATTGTGATAGATTCAAAGTTTTATAAACACATAAAGAAGTAAGTAAATGTCTGACTTATTGAAATCGAGCTGAACTCTCTGCGGTTATCTTTCTTCTGGCTGACTCTGCTCTTCCTTCAATTCCCTCCCACCTCTGTGTCTCCCACTGCCCTACTGAACTGCAGAACAAGCAGAGAGAACAAATGAGTCGTACTCAGCAGACAGGGTGCTTCAGCAAGACAACAGCACCACCTCTAATCCCACTGAACGCTTCCTTTAAAATTTAGATACATCCTGGAAATGAAACATTCTCTGTCATCAGAACCTCAAACTGCAACGGCAGTAAAGTAACTATTCTTAAGCACAGCAAACATGGCGGGAACAACTAAGAAAAATATAGAACCTACAGTAACTCTGGAGCAGCTGTAGAGTTCTTCAGATCAGGTGGGAGAATCTACTGAGAAGACAAACACTACTTTCTTGTAAAGTGCCTTGAGATGACATCTGTTGTGAACTGGCGCTAAATAAATAAACTGATTCTTTAAACGGATTCTTGATTCTACACAAGCCATGCAGGAGACAGCAAAGCCACAATTTTAAAGTAAACTAACACTGAACAATATCCTGAACGTACTATGAGAGACAAGATGATTTTACTCTATGTTATGTTTGTGTTCAACTGGAAAGTTTTCAAGCTTGTAAATTTAGTGACACGAGAAAATATGAGAAAGTTGTACAGGTTTGGAAACTTTAATAAGACACCAAATCTTATATAGATAGAGAAATCCTACATGGGTTTTCATGTAAATAACTTATTTACACTAACTGATAGTGGTGCTATTCATACATTCAGTATGATCATGATGGTGTGAGGCACCATCGCAATCATAGATAAACACAAACACAACTCTTGAAACCTATGATAGTTTAAATTAGGCACCATTTACATAAAGACAGGTCAAATGAGTGCAGTATTTACATTTATCAGGAAAAAATGACAGTCCAGTCTGTTTCATGTAGTACTCAAACATTATTCATCTTAATTTATCATCGTCATCATCTTACCACAACAATAACTAATATAATAATGCCTCATCCTGTAAACATGTCACCAGTTTGGCTTTTTTCTGAAAAAGAAGCAGCTTAATTTGGTTCATCGTCACCAAATTTCCATCTGTGCTGTTGTTAGGGGTCAAACTCTCTTCGTTTTTTATTCAGCTTTATGATTCAGAGGCCTTTTCTCCTGGTGCAGGGAACCAATACTTGGAAGCTATTATGCCAAACTATCTGAGAAGGCCAGCCATGAATGCCTGCGAGCAAATATCTCTTTCACGCTGTGGAAAATAATGTGAGGATCTTTATTCTCCACTGGCACAGCACATTTCTAGCATTCTCTTCATTTTTCTCCCCCTCTCAAAGCCAACCTCCCCCCTCTCGTCTTAACTTTTCCACAATTGGAACATTTCTATGGCAACCAGTCACCGTGGAACGATTCCTCTCTGCATGCATGTGCGGCTGACGCGCTGATGACGTTGCAGCCTGGAAACATCGGCGGAAGACCCCGACCCCAGCAGCAGCTGCTGCTTTCTGTGGAGTCTAAAATCCTGGGAAGAGACGTGTTTTGTGTAGGAAATAATCGGCAGTGAGAAAACATCCTTACATGAGAGACGCAGCATGTCTGTGTAGGATTCTGAGAAGCATTAGGAAGGACCACCACAGTGAGGCAGTGAGCGTAGCAGTCAAGCCAACTCCTGTTTCATGGTTGCCAGTATTCGATAACAAACCCCCTCCCCCTCCTCATAAGAAGGAAGAGGCTGGCTGCATTTCCTGATGGATCCCTTAAACGTTACTAATAATCGCCTGGCTGGCTCGCTGCAGTAAGTCAGCGTCACAGATGGTGTGCTAAGATAAAAAAGGACAGGTGATCCCTCTTACAGTCATCATCACCTCTGTGCAGATGATAAGAATTTGTCTGCAATCAAACACAAACAATTAAATAGATGGGTTGATAATGAAATCCCTATATTGTTTTACAATGCAGGGAATAAAACATGTAACATAATTTAATACCAGTCCAAAACAAAGAACCTACAAATAATATTTGGTTGTTGGCACCTTTTGGTACCAACAACTCTCATCAGGTGGCTGTGACAATGTTGCAGTGTTCTCTTTGCAGACTTGTCAAAATAGAGTTAATCTATGACCAACCTGTTACCTATGCTAGTCTACTAATGTTGAGTCATGGATGTGAACCTTAACTGAGGCAAGTGTGGTTAGTAGCACTTTAGATGTTCTTAAGTCTTCTGGTAGCTGCAGCATAGGTTGTTGAAACTCCATTGAACTAATTGACTCCTGGAAAGCTTTACCCACTCCATGGGTACTCATGTTTTCAGTATCCATATCATTGAGTTTTAAAGCCTCAGACTTATTCCAGGCCTATTAAGGTCAGGTCAGTCAGGCCATGATGGCTGGCTTTGGGATTCTTTAACCTACTTCATGTTGTCAGAAAGGTTCTATCTGTACTGTTTTCATCCCTTTTCATAACTCAGAGTATTTTTTAGATCAAATGAAATCCCAGTAGAGGTTTGTTATGGGTTTAAATTGTACTGAGACAAAATGGGGAAAAAAGGTCTGAAAAATAGGATAAAGGTTTATCTTGATGGCCTGTTTGAAGTGATATTGACATTTAAATCAAAGTACCTCTTGACAAAAAATATATATAAATATAAAAAATGGTCCAATGGTATATTGACAATTAACATAAAATTTTTTCTTTAGATGTTACCAAAAAATGCTTATAAATGCTCATCTGGCTGTAATTAATGTAAAAATTAGTTTCACCAAATGATTCAGTTCCTGAAATAAATTGACCTTATATCTTTTATGTATAACATATGACTATAAATGTGAGTAAAAAGCAAAACAGAAAATCTTTTACAAAGATAAATGACATAATTTTTAATTGCTTATTTTCCCCCAGAAGACTAAATATATCTTTTGTGTAACAAACGTTCCCTGACATCTGTAATTTAATCCATCTCTGAAATGAAGACATCAACAAAGCAAATGTGTATTTTTGCTTGCATGTAAGTATAAATAAGGAGGAAGAAGTTACAAAAAGGGAGTAAAACCCATTGGAAAATTACATCACACTAGTTAATTACACTAAGGTGCACATAAATAACTAGAAATCGAGCCGTCCATGATAATGAAGACCAATAAAAAGGAAAAATAACCCTGAGGCTAAAATGCATTTTAAAAACTTGGATGGCTTGATTAATAAGGTAATTATTCAAATTGGAAGGTTGGGAAAATAATTTTCCACTTCATAAGCTGAATTACAGAGAGACCGTCATCTTTGATTAGAGCTATAAGGTTGATGTATAGTATAATACAACATATAACCAGCAGTCAGCTTCCATTAAGAGACGTTCCCAATGTATTCACACCACTTGAGCTTATTTGTCTTCTGTTATATTACAACAATAAACTCTATGGCATTTAACTGGATTTAAGAGTAAAGAAAGAAAACATGTGAAAGAAGGTGGTCTTGTCTAATTAGATGACTGTTACACTATTACACTATACTGCAAATCTACCCTCAACACACCATCCCCAAAATGAACGACGGTGGAGAATCCATAAGGCTGTAAGGCAGCTTTTTTCCATAAGGGAGAGGGAAAGATGTTTAGAGTGTATAAGATAATGGGCCTAAAAACAGGGAGAATACTGAGGCCATACAAAAACATTGTTTCTAATTAATACTAATTCTTGAGCAGTGGAATATATTTTTTACTTCACACATATTAATATTTTTTTGGGTTAACCCATTAAAAAACTTAATTAAAATACATTGGAATTTGTGTTTTCAACATTATAGAGGGTGAAAAAGTTAACATATATTTGTTTCTCCTCGGTTGGAGATAATATCGTTAAGCTAAGAATCTGAAGAACCAGATTAAAAATAATGTTAAACCTCAGTAAAAAAGAGAATGCAGGACACCTGGGTGAAGTCCAGAGCACTCAAAGGTGAAGCGAGTATCAGTCTGCGCGCCATGCAGGTCCGAGTGTTTCTCTCCAAGAGCCTGACATCAGACATGGAGCTGGACGTGCTCCAGTCCACACGCAACGAACCATCAACTGCCAGTCAGAAGGAAGAGAGCCATGTGAAGGTCACAGCAAGCACGCTGTTTAAAACTCATAGGAGCTCTGGACCTCATTCTCACTCCAAACTGCAATAACACAACTTACAGTATTGACTGGGTTCATAGTTGACTTTTGTTTGCTTTAAATTGGAGCAAGAATCAGACATCCATGAGTTTTAAGCTAATCATACATCTTGTGGCTGAAAAATGCTTTTAACTCCATGCCTCCATCAAGAACTCAGGCAGTCAAGACAATGACCAGAATGTGGTGGTGTCTTATCTCACTACAGCCTCACTGCAGTCCCTCCCTATTTAACACGATGGAGGATAAAACATTGGTTTATCGCAGGGAGCAGTTGTCTGCTTAAACAGGATATCAAATTAACCAAATGTCAAATTAATTATCAGTTTAAGTCAGACAGAATGTTGCATCTTATTGATTTTGCTGCATCACTTATTTAACTGTTCAAGTTGTTTTTTTTTTTAAAGATCTTCACTTAGTTTTGACATGCGGCAATGTTTACGTAATTTAAAGCTCGCTAAAAACGTAAGTATGTTCATTGCGAGTAATTTACTGCAGATTATCCAGCAGAGAATGTGGGCCGTGTAGTGAGATAATGTTTTTCGAGGTGGGTTCCATGCACTTTTTTACCATGCTATTCATGCTGTCAGCATCTTTTTTGCCTTATATTTAAAAGGATATATGGGATTTTCCTCAAGTGGAGGTTCTGTGAAGTTGATAGTTTTCCCAAAAATATCTATTTAAAACATCCAAACTATCCTGTTGACCTTTTTACACCTAATGATATTGGGTTTGGTTCCAAGATGAGAGAAGGTTGGTAGGTAAATGTATGTCAGGGACATGTACTACTTACATTACCTGCGCAATCCTCCGTGCACGCGTCACATAAGAACCAACAGTTTAAAAACAGCTTTTGTGTTACAGCTGTCTGCAATAATCAACCCTAAACAATTCACAGTAGGGATATGATTGCAGATTTGCTGCAAACCATGAATGGAGCTTCCCTTCTGCTGAGCATTTCAGCGCCGGGACAGCTCCTATGTGTTTTGCTGCCTCCGGCCTTCGCACACACCCCTGTCTCATCATATCGGATTTGGAAAAACAGGATTAGGAGGGGTGGGCCTCTAAATGTCAGCGCCTCGCTCTCCTTTCCGACGCCGCTCTGCAGGGAGCCGTTTCTGGTTACTGTCTGTGAAAAGAACAACTGGCTCGATTAGACACTGGCACCCATCTCAAACACCGACGACTGATCTCTCAGCCAATCCCTGCATCCCCCTCCTCCTGTCTGGTCAAAGGCTTCCCGTTTAGCTCCATCAGCTCAGGTTGCCCACCTGGAGAATTCAATATGTGCCATTTAACTGGGTGTGATGAGATCAGTTGCCTGGGGTGTATTGTGTTGAATCTAGGCCATCTCAATGAAAGTAATTGTCAAGTCTGAGATGATCACGTGTTTTGTACAGCAGTTTCCAGAAGCTGGTGGTCAATGAAGCTACGGATCACCCCCTTCACAGATACAGACGCATTTTATCATCCTCTAGATAGGAGGATTAAAGTGCTTCAAATAAACAGATCATTTATTGCTGTAGCATAACTCTGATGTGTTAGTTTTTAAAACTGACTTTAATTTAAGCATTTTTTTGTTCAGTGTGACAAAAAATGTTCTTGTAATCAGTTTCCATGCCTCTAATAGTGTCTGATACTAATATCAGACACTATTGTCTGACGTTTGTATAAATGCATGCAAACCAGTTGTTTTGGTGTCCTACTATAATAAACATAAACATTTCAAGTTTACTAATTAGTCTTTACCGTTAAGTACGGTGGAGGATTTGTGATTCACTGCAGCTGCTTTTCTTCCAAACAACTTCAGACTGCTAACAGATGCATGGCATCATATTTTTTTAACAGTTCCAACAGTGCAACTACACTTTTGTATGACCCTAGAAGGTGAACTGATCCCAAACATCTGGTCAAGACGACAAGGAAATGGTTCCCCAGACACAAAATCAGTAAAACCAACTAACAATCTGTAGTGACAACTATAGACCACAGCTAACGGTGTTTTATTCATGGTGGCACAGACAAGAATGAATCAAGTAAACAAAGTAAAAACAGAGCAGTTTATGATCTAATATTAAAAGTGAGTTACAGAAAAAAGTCTGCAGGTTACAAACCTCTGAGTAGCAGATGAAAACCGCAATCCTACAAACTCCAACACCTTCCTATTTAATTTATTCTGAAAGTGAAAATTGGTCCGAGATACATGTTAGTTGTCAGCAAAAATCCTCCGAAGCCGAGCCAGAGCAGGGCCAGAGGCCCCTACTGGCCCCTGTCTAGAACCCGGTATGTCTCTAACGTTCCAAAGAGACCAAGCTCTTGCTCTTAATTGTGCCATCGAACTGAATTATGCTCAAAATGTATCTGCACCAACCCAGAGAGGCTCTCTAAATGAAGACAGCAGGATTCCTCTAGAACAACGATGCGATCGATCATTGATCTCTGATTAGACCGGAAAACCAGGCTCACAGTAAAATGGACATGATTGTTGATGATCTGCCGCTGTGAAATAAAATTAGTCATCGTGATTTTGACGCTCAGAAGCGCTTTTCCTCTCCTAGTTTCTGCTGCCGTGGAAACAGCAGGAGATCAGACCTGGGCTCGGTCGTCATCCTGGGCACATTTGGACAATCAACCTTATTAAACAGCTGATGTGAGACTATCAGGCGCGGAGCGGCTAACAGGTGGCTGCTCCGCATGGAGACGTGCGGCGGCGCAGAGCCGCTGCTGCGTCTGCGTCCTTTACGCGCTGCGCTACAAGGAGACGCGTTTTAGTCTCCGCTGGTCAGAGCAGAGACATAATTCAGGATTAAAAGGTCGCAGTGAAAAGAAGAAAAGAAGGAAAGAGCGATTTGGTTTGTTGTGACACGGGAGCGATGGGTCGATGGATGAGGGTCGAGTCTGACACAAAGGTCTGCGGAGACACTGGGACAACTGGTTGCTTGTTTCTTGGCAACCTTCAATCTGCAGCTGCGGATATCAGGATATTTTAAATCTGCTTCTTAAAAGAACATAAAGCAGAAGAAAGGTGGGTCCTACCTTGCAGCTAAACTGGCTCAGCGCGCTCAGAACCATCGTGTCCGGCTTTCAGGAACCTAACAGGCGTTCAAGCAGCGCATCCGTCCATGGAGCTGCTCTGGTTGCAGCGATGCTCCTGACTAACAAGCTCCTAACGGCGTCTCGCCTGTCTGGTAGCATCGCGATGTTTGGGCTCCGAGTAAAGCGTCTGAGCCCGAGCTCAGGATGAGGGCCAACACACTGTTTAAAGCGGGGGCCACACAGCCTAGCGGGTGAATTTAACAAAAACACGTTTTAAATCCGAATATTCCTATTTCCTTTTTAAGCACTAAAATAGAATTCTAGCTAAAACGAATCCTAAAACGAGAAAGTACGAGGCAGCTTGTATTACCTGCATTTCGAGGCATTCTTGTCCGAACTGCGGGTTCTGTGTGGAGACTTAACGCAGCCTATCATTCCGAGCGGGCCCTTAAAGCATCATTTTTAGCCTGATGCCACATTGTTCGAACCAAAAACATAAAATAAATAATAATAATTGGAGAGGATTGAATTCTACATGCTCTCCTTTTTGCAACATCCTTTGTGAGTTCTATGGAGTTAGTTTTGTGCCAAATGGAGCTCTAAACAAAACACTGACATTTACATTTGGGACATTTTCAGTTGCAGGTCGTGTTCCAGAAGTTATGGCATGGAAAAGTTTGCGAACCCTGAGGTGACTTAAAGTATTATCTTGTTTCTCAGTATTTTAAAATATCATGGAAAAGTTTGTTTTCTTGTTTGCTTTATCTCGGGCTCTCAATCCAGACAGTAAGAAAGAAAGAAGTGTCCATGATCAACAGGAATAAGCAAAGCCGCACTGGGGAGTTTGGGTGAGATTTACACGGTGGAGGTTTTAAACACAAACAAAGACATTCAGGACCATAATTGCCACATTTTTAGCTACTTCTGAAGCAAAGAGGTCAGAAGCATTTTATCTGTGACTTTTGCTTTAAGAAAACATCCAAAGTAATGATCGTTGAACTGAGAGGAACAACGTCTACTGTACATGAAGTGAACATGACATAACTCTACATGTTATTATCAAGAAATCTCTTCCGCTTGTTTATCACCTTCAGCTGCAGCCATGGGCTCGGCGTAGGCGGAGTTCATTTCCGGCGAAACTCTGCTGGCTTGCCTGCATATCTTCTGTGTAACTCGCTGCTTGGTGTGGAGTGTTGTTCATGTTCATGTGACCCAATGCGGCCCTAAATTGCGCAGCATTGCAGATAAAGCATGCATTAAAAATCCACATGTAAACAGCCGCTGCCTCAGGATGCAGCAAAACATAAGCAAAAAAAAAAAACATGTAATAAAAATTCCTTCCACGTGCTGTGTTTCATGTCAGGAGAGCAAGTTAAAGTTAAGGCACTTCTTACCAACAGGCGCTTTGGAGCTGATGCAGCCCATTCTCTCTGCTGCATGTAGACCCCCACCCCCCGTTTAAGAAGCGCAATCTATCACATATCTTGCCTTCCTCATGTAAACAGACGCAGCGCGTACCTCAGTGATGGGAAGCCTGGGCCACCGTCATCTGCTGGGTTCGCTGCGGTGCTCACACTGCCGAGTGGAAGCCTGTAGGACCGCAGGGGGGTCTGTCCATCGCTTCTGCTAAGTTTCACAGCCTGTTTCTCCCAAATCCATCTTCCAGTATTTCTACAGTCTCGAGTTTCAGCGCCGCGTCACCATGCAGTGCGCGGTTCAGCACCACGGACAGCGCCCGCAGATCTCTGTTGCTCCTGGTTATCGAGGGTTTCTGCCCACGCTGCGTTACTCTCTGGGGAGTCCACGCCACGCTGCGGGCATAGATCCCACGTCCCTGCTCAGGGAGTGCGGATCGACACACTGGCAGAAAAGCGAGCCATGCTTGAGCGGCTCTTATACCAGCCGCTCCGGCTTTCCGCCTCCTCAACGTTTTTTCTCTTGCTGTGTAGGAGCGGAATGAGACAGGATTGGCTGGATTCACATGAGGGAGGAGCTGTGGGTGAACGCAGAGGAGGAGCTGATTGTTCATTTAGGGTCGTATTTCCTGTCCGTTTTAGTTGGGAAGGCGAAGAGTGAAAAATTACAATAGAAAAAATTATTTAAATTACTCAATTATGTGTTAAAACTATTTAAAGAAGCTACATATTTGAAATTAATCATATGTGCCTCAATTAAATTTTTTTACTGGATTATATCGTGTGCACCTAACCCAACTAAATGGCCGGGACTAAGGCAGCTTCTTTAGAGAAACTGACATCTGATTGGTAGAAAGTAAAGACAACTTCGTCCAATGTTTCTGAGATTAGCATCTTTGCTGCAAGTGTGAACCAGCTCCCATCAAGACAAAGGTGGACAGTGTAGCTGTGATTCGCAAAATAGGCAAGCAGATGTCATCATTTTAAGACGCAATATTTCTTCATCGATATTAACTGAAAATAGGAGTAAATTAGTCTGTAAAATCAACTAAAACGCCCGCGGAAGTCACATTTTCCTTTTGGAACCTCAGATCATTTTTATACCGATTGGTTTTAG
Source organism: Orestias chungarensis (assembly GCA_032876305.1). Lineage (NCBI taxonomy): Eukaryota > Metazoa > Chordata > Actinopteri > Cyprinodontiformes > Cyprinodontidae > Orestias > Orestias chungarensis. Next base: position 61,698 of record JAVLVB010000701.1, on the reverse strand, counting down.
ATCCAACATGTCTGCTCCTCTTATCCTCCATAGTAAACTGTGGTGGTAAAAAACAACAGATACCTTATGCAATTTTTTTAACTTCTCACACATACTATTAATGTTGTTTTGTCTGTTTTTTAATAGGGAGAGACAAAATATCCTGCTTGATATACAGGAACTCAAACTTTGAAACTGGAATGTTTTTTACTTGAATCTAAAATCATTCCCAGCTCCAGG
>JAVLVB010000701.1:41852-61379 GCA_032876305.1 Orestias chungarensis | reverse complement strand
TTATCCTCCATAGTAAACTGTGGTGGTAAAAAACAACAGATACCTTATGCAATTTTTTTAACTTCTCACACATACTATTAATGTTGTTTTGTCTGTTTTTTAATAGGGAGAGACAAAATATCCTGCTTGATATACAGGAACTCAAACTTTGAAACTGGAATGTTTTTTACTTGAATCTAAAATCATTCCCAGCTCCAGGTTCCCACATTCATGGACCAATGAACACGGCTTTAGATTTTCCCTATTTAACATATTAATTGTAAGTTTGTTCAGAGCCTCTGCTGTTGGCACGGAGGCAGAATGATAAACCACAAGTAAGCAAAGCAGTACATGCTTGTGAGTGGAATGAAATGGATCAAATTAATTAATAAATTTGACACATGAAGACGCTGAGAGCAGCCGGTAACTTTAGAGTCGTTCCCTTTCTGCTTCCTCTAACACGGTTTCTTCCAGGTTTTGCCCTTTATTTAGTCATCCATTAACTCTCACCGGCTCCATTGTCTTTGCTGACAAAAAACAGCACCACATCATGATCCTGCCACCACCATTTTTTACTGTGCTGCTGTCCTCGATTTGTTTACGAAGCTCTTTGTTCACCAAAGTTCTCTAAAGAACTTCTGAATCCTTCACAGAACAAAGGTGAACTTTAGGGAATCAGTGTAAGCCCTCCTCACTTTGTAACATTCAACTACGTGCAGCTTCGTCTTCCATCCTTTCGTTCTTTACAAGACCTAAAAAATAGCTAAATCTGTAGATTGATCTATTTGTGAGCAACACAAAGTTTTCTTGGGGGTAACTGGTGTTGAACCATCTTATTTCCTGCACTTGTTCTGTCCTCACGCCCACCAGAGCTCTAAACATATCCGGGCAGAGTTGATATCTTCTCCTACTGAGCGCAGATCCAGCACAGGACTGTGTAACGCTCTCTGAGTGGGTGCTCAGTGGTGCCTATTCTGATTTGCAGAACCCAAAGATTCCATGTTGTAGTGTCCACTGGATGTCATTTTGCAACATTCAATTCCTTAAATAAAAGCTGAACCTGAAGCAGGAAAGGAAATCCAGTTCCCTGCAGAACTTTTGGGAAAGGGAACTGTTTATTTTTTATTACAGAAATGTTACTGTTACCCTGCTGCCAGTATTTTACTCTACATTTGGAAATCAGTTTATTCCAGTAAATGTTGTTCCAGTTATTCTAAAGAGACCCAATAGAAGATGAGTGTTGGATGTGAGGAGCTCAGTTTTAGAGGAAATGATTCAAGTTTCTGAGCGACACATAAATAGATTCTGTTCCTCTCCTGGTTTTACAGGATGGAAATCTTCTGCACCCACTCTCCATCAGCAGTCATTTCATAACACAACACAAAACTGCGGCAAAAGAGCCTGGAGGACGGCTCAGCTCACCAGGTGCTGCAGCGCCACCAGCAGGACAACCACGGTACTGTGAGATGATGAGCGGAGAGGAGCAGAAGTCATGATCAGAAGCTGCTGGCAAAGAGAGGTGAGGTTATAATCAAGTCTATCCCAAGTTATTACAGATCTGCAAGATGTAAATTACTGATTATAATTCCCACAGTTTATCGTTTATTGGCTTTATATCACCACCAACTATTTAAGCCCTGTTGTTACCATTTTATCTGATTGAACAGCAGCAGCACAGAATCGGGAAGAAACATGTAAATAGTGCAAAACACATGTATCAGTCTTCAGGGATGTGTCTCAGTTTCTAACAAGTAGAGAGAAAAATCAAACTCAGCTCAATTAAATCTGACTGGTCTGAATCTCCACAGCATTATACTGCCACCACCACTGTGGGGAGGGGGTGGGTGTGATTTATACATTAATACTCCCACAAACATTTACTCTGTTTACTAGTTATGTGATTTATGGAGGCAGCCAATTTATTGACATCTGTTAGAGTAATTGGGGGATATTTCAAACTAAAATAAAACTGAAATCCATGTTTTGTTCTTTATCCACTTACTTAAGACTTAGTTTTTTTGTTCATTTGTCACTGAAATCTCAACAGTTAACACTAAAATATGTGTTTAAAATTGTACATAACTGTTTATGTACGGCACTGAATTAGAAATATTAGGGTAATACACTTTACTTCACTTTAAACTGAAACTATTTAACCACCAAATGTGGGTGAGTGGAGGTTTCATGTGTTATAGAAATTGTTTATTTATAGTTAAGCCTAAAATGATTCATGCAGCTGTCATATTTATGTTTGTTTGTCATAGAAAATGAGACATTCTCCAGCTTTTGGGAACAAAAGGACACATTTTATTTAGATTTTAATGCTGCATTTAAAACTGCATTTAAAAAATAGTTTAAACCCATTTCAATATTCAGTAGAAAAGGTACCAATATTCCAGCCATAAAACTTTTTCTTTTTCATTTTTCCACTTATTTTTTTAAAGGTTTATATTTGGTAATGAGGTTTGCAGACCTTCTTGCCATCCGCCTAATTTTTACTTCCCCCCAAATATTTGATGTTATGTTCAAGTCGTGACTCTGAAACATTAATTTCACTTCCAATCAGAAGAAACTTGTTGGCAAAATTAAAAGATTACTTTAAACCCAATTAATTTGGGGTTTAACTGCAGCAGCGCTGTTCTACGTGCTTTCATAGAGGGCAGAAATGAAATGGCCGTGTTCCTCCTGCGGACCAAAAAAGCAATCTGCTCCAAACCTTCAGGCTCTCATTACTGGAGATAAGAACAGACTCCTAATGAATGTTTGGATTTTCATGAGACAAAATTCAGAGAAGATGCTATTATAGATTTGAAGAGCAGATTAAATCCAGTAAGAGAAGCTGCTTTTTTACATATGAACAATGTTAGATGTCCAGAGTTTAACAATAAATGAACAGGAGACTTACTTACTGTAGTGAGTTCAGTTCAACACCTCAATAAAAATACATAGTTTTTATCATTCTTATACATCGATAAAATCTTCTAGTTGAAGCTTCTGATCTCTGATGAAGGTCTGAAACAAACATGGTGAGGACCTCTGGACAGGCTCAATGAACACAAGAGTCCAATTCAGACCTAAAGAAACTCCAATCCTCACATGTCCAAAATAATTATTGCAGATAAAAATAGACAAACTTTAGATAAGCGCAGATAAATCACAAAGGCATGCAGCCCTTAATTATGACAGCAGATATTGTTCCATTCTTGCAAGCCTGTTGCAGGTTTGAAATCTCGTTGGACAGCTTAAGTTATCCTACGTTCATTGTTCCTTACATCCATTAAATGTTTAGTTCAACAAACGTAGTTTATATACTAATATATATATATTCCAACATGATTCTGACTACGTGTCACACGACACCAGACTCATTTAAGTTGGTTGATTTTCTACCTTGGACCTGATTTTCAGCAGAGTCAGAAACAGTTCAGTGGGATTGAGGTCCTTCGGCTAATGTCATTGCTGTAATTCATCAGTGTTAGTGTTTTTTATTTCTGCTTGTATTCTGATTGTCTTGAATTTCATATTGTTGTTTAGGTCTTATCAGATCAGATTATTCCTTTGTGTTCCATTTCTTATTGTTTGGATTAATTTCTGTGTGTATTTTTTAATGCGAGTGTTTTGATCTATAGATATTCTTCTGTTCTGTGATCTCTGTGTTTACGAGGCTGTCAGGTCTCCTGCTCTTTATGTTCTTCTAGTTCAATCCCTTCTTCTCCTCCAGAATCCTTTATGAGCTCCATTTTTATGCATAATTGAAGAAACTTTTAACGCAGTGATAAAAAAACATTCACAAACGGTTATTGTACAAAACAGGGAGCAACTTAGTCAGAAATACCTCATATACAAATTGTAGATGAAAATTTATCACTATCGATCTTTGTTTTTTGTCACTCTTAATTTATGCACAATTAAAACTAAATGATGTATAAAGCATTTACAGATAAACTATTAGCATATGTATAAACTATTTAGTAGCAGCTATAAAAAGAGCCTAATGTGAAGTGTGTCAGAAATGTCCCATCCAGACACATTTTGCTTGCTATCATTTCTCAGAGGCACAGAAGGTTATAAGATGAATCTCATATAGAAGCTGACAGTCTGAGATCCAGGGTGTGTCCTTATCTATGGTTGAGACTAAAGTCAAAGTACTGAGAAACAGTTAAAACTAATCATATAAAGGGTACGAAAAATAATTCACATCAGATTAATGATGTGAATGAATAAAGCCAGACACACATTTACTTCTAAATAACACAGCAGTGGAATATAGAACCGTACATATAGAGGCTACAACTCATTATTATTACTTTCATCGCATGAGCAGAAATATACTCTAACAGATCTACTTAGTATAACTGTTTAGTTTCAGTGATCAGGTCCAGAAGTCTCCCTTTGTAAAGAACACGTAGCCGTGGGCCTGATTTAATCTGGACATAAACCATAAATAAAGAACTCTGGTGTTTGATTAACAGTAGAAACATCCACACTGGAAACCCTTTTTTAACTTCTCTTGTTTGAAGAAGCCAGAAATGTTTCATTGTCGTTACAAGACGCCGTTTGAATGTGGATTATTGATTCTAATTCTCCTGATTCAACTCAGTAATCATGGATTTTTATTAGATTACATTTTTCTTTTATTAGAGGAACAGATACATCAAGCTTTTAGCAGCAGATAAATTAAGTTTAAAGCTTGTAGACGCTTTGCTGGGGGGGGGGGGCATGTCCTACAGCTACACTGGTGGCCATCTTGTCAGAGCGAGTCCCTGATTTCCCTCCCAGTCTGACTTTCAGGCTTCGCCCGTCTTACATGAGCATGGTTAAGGCCAGCAGCAGGCTGAGGAGGCTGCTGAACAGAGCTGCTGAGCTCTGCTCGGCCCCAGACCCGCTGGTGGGGAACACAGGGGGCGTCGGCCCCCCATTGCAATGCCTCAGGTCGGCGCCCACGCAGGCAGCGTAACCCATGGCATGGGCAATGTAATTTTGCTCCTGAACGCCGCTGAAGAGGTGAGCCATGGGTCCGCGGGCCAGCACCGCCACATCCTCCCCGCTGTGGGTGGTCGAGTCCACGGGGGCGGCAGAAAGCTGGACGTAGTCTTTGTCTTCTACAAAAGAAACAAACACACGTGCAGATGAATACGTCTGACCTGCTGGAAAAACTCTACAATTTCTCTGAAGAAGCTCCTAGTAAACGATAAGACCGTCTGAGTCACATGGTTTAATTCTGGCTTTTTATTGTGGGCTAAACAAGCATGAATCTTTGAAAAGAGCAAAGGTATCCAGGTAGGTCTCATCAAAAAACAACATTGAGAATTAGGCTGTGTCTTTATGGCTGTTGTCCTGGTGTAAAGTCTGATCCACTAATAGTAGTATGTATCAAAAGTAAAATCTCCGTCACATCGTTTCTTTTATATGAGAGTTTTCATCAACTCGAACACAACACAAAGACGGCGTTGATTATTGTAGTAAAGAAACATGTAGGAGGAATTTTGCTGCATAGGTCAAGCTAATGCCAGCCAATTAGAATCCTTCAAAACAACCAAGACTTCTTGTTGGGGAGTAAACACGGTGACACCTTAACGTATAAAATTAATTTAGCTTCTGAAAGCAGACGATGTTAACAATGTGGACCAGCACCGCCACATCCACATACTGTGGGGATAAGACCGTTCACTAACATAGGTCGCATATGTGACAGGAGTGCTGCTTTATGTCTCACAGACCCCAAAAACAAAGACACAAACTCTTTTTCCACTCAGACAAATAGAAATGTGTCTCAAAAAGAACTCATTTAAAACAAAAACAAAATATTAATGTAGATTCAAATATTGCACATGAATTGTAAATTAGACCTAAAAATCTGTATCTGGGTTGTGAATTTTTTTTTGAAATTTCCCTTTGTAAAATGATTTTATTTTATTTTCTGTAATGTTTGAAAGAATAAATCAGTGTAATCTTTGTTTGAGTGGGTTTTGTGGGTTCTTGTGTTCCTTCAGGAGTTTTCTTGTGAATGAAAGGCCAAAATGCATAAAAACATTGTTTTCACAGATAAGTAAAGTTTTACTTCCATTGTTGCTACAACAACTTCATTTTTGAAGAAAACATCACCACTGAATGATTAATCCAATATCCTAATAATAGATTAATATTTTCACTAAGAACTGTTGGAGACGATTCTTCTTAGCTTGGTTCAAAGCTCTGTTAGTATCCCTACCTCCTCCCTCATTGGTTTTGGTCATATCTACGTTTAAAAAGAGAAACAAGCGGTGATTTTCTTACTGGTGGTGACATTGCGAATGTCAGGTCGTTTGCCGTTAATGATTTTGTGACCTGGTCCGTTGCCGTACATCAGAGTGGTGTAGGGTAAAAAGTCTGTTCCCCACAAAGGAGAATTACCTGGAAAACACAAGGACCAGCTTTAATGCCCTTTTCCTTTGTTCAGTTCAGTTGTGCCCACATTCTCCTTCCATTATTATAAAAACACACAAGGAGCATTAGAGGGAGGAGCCTGCAGATCTCCATGGTGCTGCAGTAAGTCTCCAGCTTGTTGAGTATCTTAGTGTTTTTCTCCAGATGAGCCATTAGTCTGCTGAGTCTTCCAGCTGATGAAGAGCTTAGAGTGTCACAGAACCATTAATCACTGCTGGAAGCGCTGGGAGAGGAAGGAGGAAGGAGGAGGATGGTGTTGGAGGGCAATAATGGTGGGACAGAGGGAAACAAGCACAATCAATAAAGCTTTAAAGGCTGATATTGATATTATTGTGGGAAGCACCTTTTAAAGGGAACAATTTGTTCCAGCAAATCCTTTAAATATCCATTCTAGGCTGTGTATTTTGTTGGAAAGGTTTGTGAAACGTCAGCTACAAAAAGCTCTCTGGGATTCCAAGAAGAATCTGTGGAGTTACAGCAAAGTACGAGGAAAACAGAATCAGGAAAGGTGAAACTGATGCAGACTTATACCATCATCACACCTTCACATTTCAATTCTGCTCATGAAAGTTTTATTAATTTCCTTTTCACAATTAGAGAAATATGTAAAAAAAATCAATGTGTCACAGTGATTTCAGTGCATTACCATTAGCTTAGAGACTGACACGGGTCCCTCACTCTTTCATGAATCCACCACAGTGATAGACAATCAAAGTTATATCAGATACAAATTCAGAGTAGAAATCTGTTCCTTTGCACTTTGCTGTTACGTTATATAAATATGATATTAGGCATAGTGTAAAGGGTCGTGTATTCATTTCTGTCAAAGACAGAAAAATCCCTCTTTATGTTTCAGAAAGATATGCTTCAAAATGGATAAATTATTTTAAAATGACACAAATGCTGGTTATAATTAAACTGCTTACTAAATACATTTTAGGCTTTATAGTGTGATAAAATTGTCTTTTGATCACATTTTCATATTTTCATAAACTGAATTATTCCACTATGAGCAGAAACGTTGTGAGAATATTGGAAACTGAGAGCTGATGGTGAAGATGTTTAACAGCAGGTAAGGAAGCTGGGAAGACCGATACAACAGGGAGAAGGTGAGGAATCTGGAGGCAGAGTGGTCGATGCTTGCAGACAGGTAGAGGAAGGAGGGATGAGGAGAAGGAAGGTGACCAAAATAGAAAGGCGAGCAGGAGAGAGGCTGCCAGCGATGTGTTTACCTAGACTGTAATTACAGGGGAGAGAAAGCAGAAGAAATGTCAAGCTGCTGGTGGCTGAAGGACTGGGAAGCTGAGATGAAGCAGCCACAAGCGCTCACACCTGGACGGGGACAACGAATGGAAACAGACAGGCTTAAGTGGGAAAAGAAAATGACTCAGCTAAACCTTACAACAGCCTGACATTACCCAGAATGCTCTGCCCTCGGAAGGGGAATCCATTGAAGGTCAAAGGGTGGGAGTGGTCGGCTGTCACTACAGTCAGAGTCTCCTCTTCTGTCGTGAGTTCCAGTCCCCTGGCGACGGCGTTGTCGAACGCAACGGCTTCATGGAGGGCCAAGTAGGCTCGCCCTGAGTGGTGCGCCTGGTCGATTCTCCCCCCTAGAAACACACGACTGCAGTGGGACCATGTCGGCACACATAAGCTGATACAAGTGGAGAATATTAAACTATAAACTTGGGTTTTTATTTTACAATCAAATATCAAACTTAAAAAAATTTCATATTTAATGAATGTTTTTGTTTTCAAATTAATTTTAATGAAATCATTGAAGAAACATTTTAGACAATAGTGTTTATTTATTGTTATACTAGCTTAGTAGGAATAAATCATGGATTTTCCTTTAAAATAAAGCAAATAAACTTTTTTTTACAATAAATTGAACATCTGCCTATTAATATTAGAGGCTATAAACAGAAATATTGTTACACAGAAGAAGGACATCTCATAAATCCAGCGAGAAATCCATGTTGTCAGATTAAAAGTATATTTTTAACAAACCGAAGTATAAACTGAGTTGACTGGTCCTAAATCAAGTCTGTTGTAAGACCAAATAACTGACAGTGATATAAACTGAGAGATAAATCAAAGTCCTGGAGTTGAAACTAGGTTTTGGTGAAAGGCTTTTAAATGGACTTAATTAAATAAGACCCTCCCATTTTAGTAGATTCCCTCAAGAATTTAGATTTTTCCACATCAAATTTGGACAAAAAATTCCCTTTTCTTGTTTGTCAAAAATAGAAATACATGAAAACAGAAAAACAACCAAAAAATAAGGTTCTATTTTGCATCAGCTTATACCGTAAACCTCCACCTGAAATGAGCGTGAACGTTTTCTGTAAGACAGTTTAAACTGAGAGTGAGTTTGAGAGATCTCTGTGATTGGCTGAAACATTTGCTTGCTTCCATTTCAATATTTGCCTTTTATTTCTACGTTATTGTGAAGACGCTCCATGAGAGCAAGACGTCCCCCAAGCAGCTGCCTCAGATTAAAGAAGAGATGAATGAGGGGGCCAGCAGGGGGGAACACACACACACACACACACACAGACCTCAGACACACACACACACACACACACACACACGCACACACACACAAACACAAACACACACACACACACTCAATGGGCCTTGGCCAGAATCAAATGCAAGCCAGCGGATCTGCTGCAGGTTCTCTGTTCTCTGAAATCGTACCCAGGATTGTAGGAGATGTTGATGAAGCAAACAGCATGACGATGATTCTAAAGCATCCCAGCTTGGTGTAAAAAAGTAAAAATTGATCACTGGAAAAGTTCAGTTTTTAGTGTGAACTTAAACAACCTTTAAATTTCATTTCATTCGTAAAAAATAAGAGACAAACATTTCCTACCCTCCACTAGGAGGAAGAAGCCTTTTGGGTTTTTCTTCAGGATCCGGACGGCCTTCTCTGTGGTTTCAACTATGGACGGATCCTTGCTGGGATCCCTCTCCACCTCATACCGCAGATCCCCAGGTTCAAACAGAGCTGGAAAGAGGCAGAACCAAATTACAATCATGGATTTACACTTTAACCCGAGAAGAAGCCCAACGGCGTGGTTTTCATCCTATTATTGTTTAAAAAGTCACACTTTTAGATTTCTGACAATAGCGATAAACGAAGAGCTCTTCAAGCTCTTTCTGTTGAGATTCCTCTCACTAAAAGACATAACATGATGTAAAGTTTCAAAAATCAAATTTTACCAACACATTAAATGTTTCCTGAGAGAAAACATCTGTCAAAAAAAAGCTGGCAGGAAAAATGAGCAGATGATACTTAAAAAAGCAAATCTAGTTTCTCCAGTCCAATAAGGGCCTCACTGTGAAAACCTTCCATATGTTGTTCATCTAATTATCAATATGCAGTTTTCTCAGCATATGGCTCAGGGAGTTTTTCAGCAGCAATATAAAAACTAAATTAAATAGCTGAATTAAAAAAATAAAATAAAATAATTTTATTTTAACTCCATCAGTATCAGCTATTCCTAGTAAACTAATGTTACCAAGTTTAATAGCACAGTATAGAATATGTAGTGTCAGAGTGAGTTCCTTTTTAGCACCTCTCCAGTTGTCCACAGGGGGTCACCCGTGCTCGCCCTCTGCTGGAGCGTTTGCCACCCCAGGTGCATCCTGTTGGTGTTGATCAGCTGTGCCAGTATAAGAGGAGTGGTGGACCAGCTACTCGACACCTGAGTGTTTGTTACTCCTGGTAATCTTTGCTCAGCGCCAATCTCTAGATCTTGTGTGTTTTTGTAGTGTCAGGTTTTTTTTTCCTAATCTAGCCTCCAGTTGTTTTTCTAGTTTTTGCGATCTTTACTTTGCTACTTTGTTGCTGCTTTTCCCATGCCCTTAACCATCGTTGTACTCACCTCAGGTTCCCGTCATCTCCAGTGCTCTAATCCTCACAAGATCTTTCTCTGGTCCACCGCATCCATCTGGTCTCCCCGCTCCTCTTGGCTCGGCTCGATCTGCCCGCTCCAGCATTACTCCATCTGCCGTGCACGCTCCTGGGCAACTTCTCCACTCACTCACTTTCTCATTGCTGAAAGGAACTCACCTCTCACCTCCCCCTGGTGTCAACATCCTATCCACCACAAGTAAGATCAGTCCAATATTTACCTCACTACAATACATCAACTCACCTGTCCTGTCCTCCACCTCAGTGGTCTCCGGTCTTCCACGTCATCTTACGCTCTGGGTCTCCTGCCGTTCCCCACTGTTCCTGTTGTCCTGCCGAACGTTGTCGTGACCCGCTGTCTCCCCTTACCGGATCCCACTCCCCTCTCCTTCAATAAATTCATTATAACTGTTCTCCTGAGAGTTTATATATATCTGTTTATGTGGGTCAGAAGCTTAAATGTCATGACATGTAGAAGAAAAATTAGCTGAAAACTTTGACATTTCTAATGTGAAAATTATTTGCTGTGGTGTTTAATAATGGGCTGAACAAAATATTTACAAATTTACACAGAAATAAAAACTGAGAATATTTTTAAATATAAAGCTCGGTTCACCCAAATTATTTTAAGGTTTTGGAATAATCTCATAAATGTGCAGTTATGGTGAAGCTCGTTCAACATCTGTCAGCTGGTCAGTACTTCTAGTTTTTAACAAATTTTAAATAGAAAAATCCTCTGTGACGGTTGGCATTGACTTTAGGTACAACATCTTTGCACGGATGCTTTTCTGTTTGGAAACCTCTGAAAACCCTCTTATCTAAAGCAGTCAACATACCGTAATATAGAAGTGAAAACTGCTTTTTAAAAGGTCTTTAAGGCACTTGAATGGAAACAGATAGGGGGGAAAAATAGAATTACCCATGAGGTAGTCTGTTGTTTCAGTGTCAACGGCATCAAAACTGGTTTTATTCCATACATAGTGAGCTACCTGAAACACACAGACCAAGACATTGAAATCGCTTGATAAGGTCACATGAACTCCGTTAGATTAGTCTGTGCTACACGTTTCTTTAATTCTAACAGTTTATTTCAGCACAGCAAATCTTTTTCCCATCAGTGAACAAAGCCATGCAAAACAGACAGTTTTTTGGTCCTGATCACAAACAATCAGAGCTTTTAGTTGTGACAAACCCTAAATACATCCATAAATAAACTTTACAAAATTCTGAGACGGCATCTCCCTGATCAAATGACATGTAAGTTGGTAATTAGATGCAATAGTTTTAGGTCTCACTGGACCACACCTGTGTTGTAAGGTGTTTTATGTTATGTTTGGTTGCAGTTAACAGTTGTTCCAGGATTCCAATCTTTTCATATTGATCTTTAATCTTTACCTGGCACACATCACTGTATTGTAATCATTTATTATTTTAGCAGTTACATCCACCAACTTATTTTTAGGATTTTTTTAAATATTTTTCCGCTTGATTTCCTACCCAAAATGTGCCAGTTATGTGTTAGGATTTTATTTAGGTGACCAAGCATCCTCTTTTGCACATTGATGTCGACTTTTTACTTCCTCTTCAGAAAGATTTAATAAAGTCATGGAAATATGAAGTTTTAACAGTTTTTAATTGGACCACTAAGTGTGTACTTAAACTGACTTTTTACAGAATACTACGATACTCTAAGAGAGGCTTCCTCTTCACAGCACAAAGCTGACAGCCAAGCAGAACTGCACACAAAATGTTGAAGCGAAAGTGCAGCTTCACAGATAAACTTTAAAAAAAAAACAGCCTCCTGGTTGGGAATGAGATCCACTGTGTCTAGTAAAGGTGCTGAAGACCTCAGACTAAAAATAAATAGTATTATACTCTTCGTCCATCTCTTCTTGTGCCCCAAGAAGACAAATCTGTGGGGTACTCCGGGTCCCTGGTGCCCCTCGGTGTCATGTACTTTCGGCCGCCACCAATGATCACCTAAGAAAACAATGGAGATACTATTTTAGGAGCTTAGATTTTAAACCAATCACTCTTTGAAAAGAGAAATCCATTTAAATCTTTCCATTGTAACAGAAAACAACGTACATCGATGTCTATGTTATTGAGCAGCTGGGATGATATGTCAGTGCAGTTGTCGATCTTGGCTGCGTCGGGCAGGTCTGCATCACTGTACCACTTCCTGCTGGCACTGTGGGCGTAGGTGGCAGCTGGGGTGGCATGCTGCACCCGTGTAGTGGTCACAATCCCAACAGACTTGCCTGCAGTTCACACACACAGTCAAACTGAAATATTTGTGTTGGTAATATTTCTGGAAATGGTTCCTATCCTAGGTTTAAAAAAATATAGTGCTGGAATATTGACCTCATACTTTAATCAGTGAAATTCAGACCTGGTCAAATAGAACTAACTCACAATTAACCTTGTTCTGTTCTGTTTTAACTCACCAACTCGTCCTTTCACATACATTCTAAGATCTTAACTTTTACAGGATCTCATTCCAGTAACAGTTTTAACAACTCAGGGAAAATTGAATAGAAAAGAACTGAGAAACGATGAAGATCAGCACTATTCCCACGTGTTTCCTGCTGATCTTGTTGATCTTTGTACATTTTAGCTCATTTAGTGTAGAGTCACCACACAAGAAGTTTCAGGTATAGATAACTATTAAAACATTTCTAATTGATGCTTCTCTAAAAATCAGCTATAAAGTTTAAGGTAATCTCTTTCAGTTGCTAGTGACATATACGTTTATGTACGGACAGCTAAGTGACAATGAAACTGGTTTTAGACCACAATCATTTATTAGTATGGTGTAGGGCCTCCTTTAGTGACCAATACAGCGTCAGTTCGTCTTGGTAATGACATAAACAAGTCCTGCTCAGTGGTCAGAGGGATTTTAAGCCGTTCTTCTTGCAGGATCGTGTCCAGGTCAATATGTGATGCTGGTGGAGGAAAACGTTTCCTGACTCTCCTCCAAAACACCCCAAAGTGTCTCAGTAATATTTAGATCTGGTGACTGTGCAGCCATGGGAGATGTTCAACTTCACTTTCATGTTCATCAAACCAATCTCTCACCAGTCCTGCTGTGTGTGTTGGTGCATTATCATCCTGATACACGGCACCACCTTCAGGATACAATGTTTGAACCATTGGATGCTCATGGTCCTCCAGAATGGTTCGGTAGTCCTTGGCAGTGACGCGTCCATCTAGCACAAGTATTGGACCAAGGTAATACCATGATATAGCAGCCCAGACCATCACTGATCCACCCCCATGCTTCACTCTGGGCATGAAACAGTCTGGCTGGTACGCTTCTTTGGAGCTTCTCCACACAGTAACTCTCCTGGATGTAAACGTGGACTATTCAGAGGACAATACATGTCTCACATTGTCCACAACCCAAGATTTGAGCTCCTGGCACCATTGAAACCAATGTTTGGCACGAGTGACCAAAGTGTTTTTTTGATACAATCAGGGTAAGCACCCACACATCCCACCAGAAAGCTTCTTCTTGCGTCCTTAGTTAATCCTGTATGATGTGGTTGGTCCTTCTTGGTGGTGTGCTGACATTACCCTGGATACCGTGGCTCTTGATAGTTCACAAAGACTTGCTGTCTTGATCACAGATGCGGCAGCAAGACCTGCACCAACAGTTTGTCCTCTTTTGAACTCTGGTATGTACCCCATAATGTTGTGTGTTGTAATATTTTGAGCAAAACTGAGCTCTTACCTGATAATTAGACCTTCACACTCTGCTCTTATTGGTGCAATGTGCAATTAATTTAGATTGGCCACCAGGCTGGTCCAATCTACCCATGAAACCCTCCACACTAACATGACCGGCACTAAAATGTTGCAGTTTTATTTTCCAACCCCTGAAGTTCTGCTTCTTTAAAAAATGTACCTAAAACGGCTCAAGTCTCATAGGAACACGGCTTGACTGCAGTAGGTTTTAATGATGTGCTGTAGAGTCATTTTCAGGTCAAAGACTGAGAATAACTTCAGTGTAATAGCATCCTTGTACTAAAACAACAGCGTAGCCCTGATAACTCGATCAGGGCCGAACTGCGCATTGGAGTTTAAAGAAACTGCTGAGCTAACCTGGAAAACCGAGGTTTGTCGCAGACCTGAGGTTTTTTTTGGTGCAACAAAAAACATCCACCTCCTCCTCAAAGACTTATTTTCTTTTATTTATGGACATCTAGCATTCCTACGTACATCTGATCTGTGTGTATGTCCATCAGGCATTTGAACTCAGTTTGTTTTATTATGTTCAATCTTATTACGCTCATTATGTATGTAAGTATCTATGGCTGTTAGGGAACTCAAACTGTGCTCATAATTTAGTCTGGCTGTCTGTCTATCTAGTATCTATCTATGTAGTATCTATCTATGTATCTAGTATATATCTATATAGTATCTATCTATCTATCTAGTATCTATCTATGTAGTATCTATCTATCTAGTATATATCTATATAGTATCTATCTATCTATCTATCTATCTATCTATCTAGTATCTATCTATGTAGTGTCTGTCTGTCTGTCTGTCTATCGTCAACATTTACTATACAGCACATTGTGAGACCACAATAACTCCATCAGCCAAATATCCTTTGATATATCTGTAATACTCAGATAACTGAAAGCTGGATACAGTGAGTCTATAAACACCTCATTATAAAACCCAGCAAATGAATCAAATCCCTTTACTGGTTTAAAACAAAGCTAAACTTTGGGGTAATTGTTTTCTCAGAGGTGACATGGGGACTTTACCGGCATCTTTGGCCCACTTCATGATGGAGGTGACCTCATTTCCTTTCTGAGTTCTGCAGACCCCATTGCGAGTCGCTGCATTGACTCCAATAGTGTTCAGGTTAGTTTTCACTCCACACAAGTACGCCGTGGCCGTCGCTGCACTGTCTGGAATCTGGAAGTCTACACTGTAGGTCTGCATAAAAACACAAACACTGATAAACAGTAGTCCGGACCAAACGAGGACAAAGTACACAGCTTTATTACTTCAGTCAAAGTATTTGTAATCATTGTCAAATCTCCCTTAGCTACAAGTAAATGTTGCTTTTTCAAAGTTTTATGCAAGTATTAAACAGTACATACATTCAAAAATACTCGACAATGAAAAAAGTAGTAAATATGTTTTGTTTTCTGAATGTTTTTAACAAAGCCTTAAAATCACCTGAAAATAAACTAGTCAGACATTATTTCCAGAGGCAGTGATTTTATTTTGCTGGGCATTGGTTAGAAGGACATCAAGCTTGTGTCACAAAATGGATAATGACTCGAGCAGAGATGGATTGGGGGAAGAAATTATGATTTTATTGTAGAATTAATCTTGAACAAAACACGAACTGAGAATGAAGAACAACGAACTAACCAAAACATAAACAATTGTGACGGAGCGTGAGAAAAACCAAAGGCAAAAAAGCAACAAGCAACAGAATGAATAAACAAACGAACGAGCACGTAGGACATGAAAGGGAAGAGAGATCAACACAGAGAACCTGGCGAGCAGAAGGAGGAGCTTACTGGGAAATTATGAGGAGAACAGGAACACAGAAAGAGAACAGAGCAACAAGGAGAGGTAAGTTAATGTACGATCCAGCAACTAGTGAATGAGGTAACCAGGCTTAAGTACTGAGGAGAAGGAGGTGGAGCAGTGGAGAAGATGACCAGATAATTAGGAACAGGTGTAAGTGATAATAAGGGAACTCAAGCTGAAGGAAAACGCGGAGAGGGAGAGGGAGAGCAGGGGAAGGAAAATAAAACAAAAGAAAATGCTAACACTAATAATAAATAACAGAACTCAAGAAAAACTAAAATGAATATGCTGAACCTAAGAAAGAATAGAGAAAACATCAACTAATCAGAATAAAAAATACAAAAACCACTAACTCAAACAACAAAAGACAACAGGGATCATGACAGCTTGGAGATGATATGAACTATTTCTCATCCCCAAAAACCCAAACATTGAGCAGAAAAATGACCATGGGTGCCTTATGTTCTCCACTTGAGTTTTTCCATCTTTTTCCATTTAATTGGCATTTTTCTAAATCAATCCCAGGTGTGAGCGGCTGTTTGTAAGGAGGACAGTTTGTTGCCAATCACATTTCTATGCTGAGACTTAAAGGATCATGAGTGAATCATCCAACAGTGTTTAAGGAACTAAGACTTGGACAAAGTTTCTTTGAGTGAGTATAGATGTGTGTGATAAAAAAAATAGAAATTTAACTATACCTGATTAGTGTACTTTACGCTGCTGATAGGCTCAAACAACATGCATTTCTAATCCAAGTTATTGTTAAAGCTGTAATCTTTGGAGAGGTTATACATTTGTTACTAGAGATGAAGTTCAGCTGGTTATTTGTTCAGTGTGAAACCAAATATCATTAAGGAGGATGGAGGTGGATTACAGATACAGATTTGTATTCAAAAAACTCCATACATATATTATGTATGTATTCATCCTTTAAAATAAACTTGTGAACAAATCAAACCAATGTAATGCTGTATTCTTCAGAAAGTAATTGGCTGTACCCACCTTAGCCAGCCCCACATGTGGGAAGGTGTCCATGGTCATCACTGTCTCCTCCCCGGTCTGGTTCAGCAGCTGGCCCTTGAGGATACGGGCCGCCGTATAGGTTGTAATTCCCATTCCTGAGGCAGGTACATGACACAAACATCTGCATGCATGCCAGATGTAGAGGAAGTATTGTCTTAAATAATGTATCTCCGTTACATCCTAAAAGAAACTGATGTAGGAAGATCTGATGCAGGAGAAACAACTGGGGCAACAGAGCAAGAACAGAGTAAGGAAAGGGGGATTCTTCCTGTTGATGGCCTCACCTGTTTGTTTCTGAATCTCTAGTAACTTACCATCTCCAAGGAATAGGATGATGTTCTTGGCAACATTGGTGTTCAGCTTCCTGTCCAGCACTGATTGTAAAGTCTGCCTGGCTTTTGACTTCCAGAACTCAGGGTCTTCCTCTTCAACTGTGGATTGACATGGATGTAAGAGTTTCAGTACAGCAGAAGAAATATTAGCACAGTTGTTGGGGAGTGTTGTGCTGAATTACAGTTTGTCGGTACATTCATTGGTAAGTGTAGTTAAAGAGGTTCTACACTTCCATCTACTAAGATTATCAACCTGTGGTTCTGGGAGTCTCCCAGGTAACACATACGTTGACAAAGTAGAATTTGTGCTTTTAGAAAATCACCAATTTCATCAGTTTATGCTTTGAAGAAAGATCAATCCTAAACCTTGTGGTGATCATTGTGAGCAGGAAACCCCTCTGGGACGTGAATGTGAGCATCGGGACCCCTGTTAGTAGCTACAGCCGTCACTTCTCACTCCTATGCTCTCTTATCTCCAGCCATACATCTCTGCATACTGTCTGCAGTGAATACTGATAAAGCTCTTAAACAGCTCTGTAAACAGACTCAAGGATGACAAGAAGAAGAAACTTGAAGAACATTCAAGGGTAAGAAAGCGAGTCGCACCCTGAAGGATAAAAATGTAAAAGACATCTAGTTATTGGCTGAAAGGAGAATCAGACTCCAAAGTTTGTTTTAGAGCACTGTGATCATAAAACACAGTAAAGTCTGTTTGTTTGTGAAATCTCAAAAACAAAATTATAAAAAAAATGTTTTTCAATGTTTCTAAAACCTGATTTATTTTCTTTCAATATTAAAGAACCGGTAGTGTCACCTGAAAGCTAGAAATGTAGTTTAAACAGAAAAACAGTAAAACTATTTTTGGCACTGCAAACTATTCAAATGTTAGTCTACTTGTAAACTAGTTATCAGTGATCTAAATCCCAATGATCATATCAGGCTGCAGATGGATGCTTTATTAAATACTCAAGACTTAACTCAACTAGGAGCAACAGGCGTCCCCAGATTAAACCAGCATGTCGAAACAATCATTGTCATATATTATTAACCTTCAGGGGGTTTTTCAGCTCACCTAAGACAACTAGGAAAATTGTAAATGTTCTTCCCACTGACTGTATGCAGCTTTAGCTCTTTGCCTTCATTCATCTACAAGGTTTATGAAAATGAAGACGTTTTAGGCTGGATACAGTCGATTTATCATAGTTGAACTGACGGTAAACAAACGTTAGCCTAGCACAACATCATTGGACCAAGAGGTGAGATCCTTCAAGATATTTTGCTACACATGCAGTTGAACCTCTAAATCCGATTACCGTTATAAACTGTCATTCCTTTCTTCAAACACATGTTAAGAATTTCATTAGCAATCCAGAAAATAATCCAGACTGAAATGCAGACCGTGAACCATCTCAATATATTCCTCTTATAATCGTGGATTATAGTCACAATTTGTCTTGGTAGACAAATTTTGTTCCATTGCTTTTATTCATTTGAATTCACAAAGTAAAAAAATTATAGGTTTCTGGTAAAAATTTTATGAGCAAGTGTTTTTTGTTTTTGCAAAGTGTCGAAATTTGCAGCAATGAATCCTTTTTATTATTTTCAGAGTTTACCTTTTTTAAATGGATATTAGCTTGTGGTTCAAAATGTTGACTTTTGCTCCTATCCCTGATTTTGCCTTCAATACATTTTATTGAGTACATGAGGTCAGAGAAAAGGTTTAGGTCTGAACTGCATAATTATCACTTTTGTCACAAAGACAGTAATGGAGTATATTTTCTTGAGTGCATTCGACTCTACTAAATTTCTTGGAAGCTTGTTATTCATCCATTTTAGACTCAGAATAGCTTTGTCATGCACCATTGTTGCCTGTATTTTATGAAATACAATCAGAAACAAGTTGAGCTGCTTACAAGAAGAGAACAAATCCCAGCTGCTGCTTGTTCCTGGGATGGATTTAGTAAAATGTCATCCTTGTTCAGTGCTGCCCGCTCCCAAACAGAGCTCAGGATTAAACACGGTACAGGAGAAGGAACCTTAGATTTTGAGATGAGAAATAGTTCCTGTCATCTCCAAGCTTGACATAACCAGGATGTCAATGAGATTATTTAGGGAAAATATGACTAATTTTGATATTTGCTGCATTTTTATGTTAAAGTTGTAAAAGTTCATATAGACTTTTTTGTAACATGTCTATGCATCATCTGGAGGTTTTACAGAGTTACATGTGCCCATACACCAAATACATCAAAAACTTGTAGCAGAAGGTTTAACCATGAGTAT
>JAVLVB010000700.1:176525-196723 GCA_032876305.1 Orestias chungarensis | reverse complement strand
TTAAAGGACAGGCTCAGCTAACCCCATTAGCGACATGCTAACCTGCTGGTAGCCGCTTAAAGGACAGGCTCAGCTAACCCCATTAGCGACATGCTAACCTGCTGGTAGCCGCTTAAAGGACAGGCTCAGCTAACCCCATTAGCGACATGCTAACCTGCTGGTAGCCGCTTAAAGGACAGGCTCAGCTAACCCCATTAGCAACATGCTAACGGCTACCGAACCGAAAGAAATGGCGCCTGGTGTGTGGTGACAACAAACGTCCAGTACAGAAACAAAACTGGAGCAGCACGTACCTTCGGCGCGGCTGTAATTCCGCCTGAACACACAATAGCCGGCACCTCCTTCGCGGCCTCTCCGGCTGCTCGGCTTCTTCACAGCCTCGGGCTGCTGCGCTGTTTCTACCCGAGCCCGAAGCCCCCGCAGTCTACGGAGTTTCCCGAAGCTTCTGCGCTCAGCCTGGACCCATATTTGTCAAACTAACAGCGTTTCCTCCGACACCGAGGTAGAACACATCCTGTAAAAGCGACTACAGTCCGTCGGAGTCCTTGGCTTCTGCATTAAAACCCAATTTGCTGTAAACAGAATCAACCGCGGCTCAACCGACCGCTGGGCTGCGCTACTTCCGGAATGCCGCGAACACGTGACCGGACACTTGTCTCTCATTGGAAACCAGGCAAGTCTCGCGCTCGCTCGGTTTAATTTACAGCTAACGCGAGTTTTAGATCAATATAACCTCATGAGATCAATAATAGATTATAGCAGTTTAATATATGGAGCAGCAGCTAAAACAAAAGATAGATACTTTACAGAGTAGGGCTTTACGTATATGTGCAGGTGCAGTGCAAACACCTATTAATGCTCTCTTAATAGAGACTGGAGAGACTCCACTGGAAATGAGAAGAGTGAAATTAGCTCTAGTTTATTGGATGGAAATTAAAAGTAGTGAGGAAGAAAATGTCAATTCAACAATTTTACAGAACTGCTGGGAATATTCAAAGTTTCAGAGTAATGGATTTGGATGGACTATAAATAAATTGATTATAATGTATGGATTACAGGATAAGGAAATAGCTCAGTTTAATCCCATTAGTGTTATTCCTCCATGGATATTTCCTGAGGTAAATGTAGACATGAGACTTCTTATAATGAAAAATGATTGGAATTTAAATGAAATAGGGGTAAAGAGTTATATATATTTAAGAAACTCATATTATAATTACCTTAAAATATATTCAGATGGTTCTAAAAATGTCAAAGGATGTGTGGGAATAGGAATATATACCAGAGTTTAAAATATACATTTCTAAAAGAATAACAGATCAACTATCTGTTTTCACAGCAGAAATGGAGGCTGTTATATTAAGCTTACAGTGGGTAGAGGAGGTTAGACCAGACAGGGGGGAGATATGCACAGATGCCAAAGCAGTTTTAGAAAGTATTCAGGGAGAAGGAAATGATAGGAAAGATTTAGTATTAGAAATTCAGTCTATTTAGATTACGCAGGGGTGGCATTGATATTTGGTTCTGTTGGGTACCAGCACACAAAGGTGTTAAAGCCAATGAAGGCAGATAAGTTAGCAAAGAGGGCTTTAAACGGGGCAATAACCATTACAATACCTTTAGGGAAAGGGGAAATCTCATATTAACAGTGAAGAGATGGAAAAATGGCAAAAAAGGTGGAATGAAGATAATAAAGGTAGAAGATTGTATAGAGTTCAAAAGTCAGTATTGATTAGAAATATTAAAATGAGAAAACGAAGGGAGGAAATAATAATGAGCAGATTGAGAGTAGGTCATACCTATTTAAATGATATTTTGTATATGACAGGGAGGAAAAGTAATGATAAATGTGAAGGATGTGGAGAGAAAGAAGATGTAGAACATGCATTGATGAACTTTAAAACATATGAACCTGAAAGGGAGAAATTGAGAAGAATGGTTGGAAGGTCAGGAATGGAGTCTTAAAGGAATTTTGGGAAATGAGGGAGACATGCTGGATATTTGCAGAATAAGGAGAACACTATTTATATATCTTCAGAATACTAAATTAAAAAATAGAAT
This sequence comes from Orestias chungarensis, assembly GCA_032876305.1. Lineage (NCBI taxonomy): Eukaryota > Metazoa > Chordata > Actinopteri > Cyprinodontiformes > Cyprinodontidae > Orestias > Orestias chungarensis. Next base: position 194,662 of record JAVLVB010000700.1, on the reverse strand, counting down.
TTAATTGATGTAAAGAAATATTGCTACAGACTCATGTACAGTAGGTGACGGTATGCACCTTAAAGTTGCTGCTGATCCGCCATGATAGACAAGAAGAAGAAGAAGAAGATCAATATAACAACACAGCTGGACCTCAACACGCTTCAAATGAGAAAAGCCTTTATTAGCGTAGTTACCCAACGGTTTTAATTTGGATGAACCCCAAAGCAAATCTAGTTATTCAGTGTAGAGACAAAAAGCTGTTTTATGTGCTGCAGGTTGGTGTGCAGCTGAAATGAGCTGGACTGACAGAAACATGAACTCACCAGTGTGTGCTCATGTAACCACAGAGGACACAACCTGGAGAGGTTTCTCAGAGTCAGGCTGCAGAGCTGCAGATGCTCCAGGCTGCTTTCAAATGTCCCACTGAGGAATTTGTCAGGGTGATTACATTCAGCAAATCTGTCTCCTTTCAATGTTTGAAATGCTCAGATCTTGGACTCATATGCTCAAGTTACTTAAGGAAGTACACAGCACTGACCTCTGGCAACTATACACTGTTTTGACTGAAACTTGTTCGGCTTGTGTCTTAAAGATAAATACCAAGAAGGCTGTTTTAAAAAAAGCAAAAACATCCAGGTAGAAAGAGAGAAGGCATGATTGCTTTAGAACATACAACTGACAACAATATAATCATTACATGGGTAAGAATCCTTTTTTACGAACTTTAACGAACCAGCAGAAGGGAATGATTCACCTTCAGAAAGATAGAATTACTATTAACACGCCAAAATGGCAGCATCATGCTGAGGGACGCCTTTCTTTAACAGCCACATAGAACAAAGCTTCATTTTAAATCAAATAGAGCAGTTTTAATAAAAGGATATTGATCAAAAAAATTTAGACTTTAATTGAATCAAGACTATTTGACCAGACTTGGAAACATTTCTGTCCCTGAACTCTCGGTCCAGGATTGCCGAGTCTGTGAGAATATTCCACTTCTAGGTTTGCAGAAGTGCAATAAAACCCCAAAGTGAAGGTTAAGGGCTGCACTGTATGAAACTAAAGGACTGTGTGATTATTTAATTTTCAGTAAACTAACACACCTGTCCACAGTGGGAGTGGGTTCAGACAAATATAGTCCCATGATCATGCCGACTCACACTAGTCGCATTTGGACATAAACTATTTTTAGAAAACAGCTTTGTCCCATTTGAAACTGGCCAATGGATCCAACATTATCCTGCTTGTTAAATTAATGTTGTTTTGCAGTTGGTTAGAGTTTCAGGCAAGTCTCGCGTAATATGTAATATTTTATATATATATATATATATATTCTTGTTCTGGGTTAGTTTTATGAGCTTACATGCTACTGTAGGCCTTCCATAAAAAGAGGATTCCCAGATTCCCAATAAGCATCTGAAAACCTAAAAAAATCCGATTTAGATGGTGGAGACAGTAATTCAACTGAAAGCAGAGGACTGATGTGTGCTGATATGGAGGACTGACCAGAATAAATGATGTGAAATGACTTCATATTCATCTTTATTGGGAAAACTGTAAGACGTAACAAGGGTCCTTTGGTTTTTTTATATCCAATGACCAGTCATTGTGTATTTAGCTGCATTATGTAAAAAACAAACAAAAAAAACATCTTCTGCATTTATCACATTTTGTGAAACAACCCCTCATGCAAATATATAGAAGTCCACAACACTGACAGCATTAGGCACAATTAGAATCAGCATCACTTCACCTTTACTTTAGTATCTGATATCAGTAACTGCAGTAATCGATCAGCAACTGAGCAGCACCTCATGGGTTTGGCATTAACCTGCATCTGTGACCCTGGCCTAAGAGCTTAGTTTTATAATAACTATGACGTTTTACATTAATCAGCACCAGATCTCTAAACCACATCATGAGAAGCTCTGACTGAACAACACAGTTTTAGGTTTCCTGCAGGATCTTTTGGCTTATGTGAAAAATATATATATTCTGTTCGGATGAGAAAACATGATAACAGCAGCGTAATCTCACATTAAAATACAACCTTTCATTTCAGTGTTAGTATTTATTGAGGAAACAATAATCTTTAAATTAACCCTCAGGTGGAACAATTGTGGCGTCCATTCTCTCACCTTTCCAGCTTTATCTCCTTTGAAAGTATTTCTAAAGGTTAAAGCATGAAGGCCACATGTTTCATAAAAAACATTTATGCAGAGGTCCACTGCATTTCACATGGGAAAGTCACATGTGAACAACATGTAAAGTGATGCGAGTCACATGAAAACCATGCATACATATGTGGATTTGGAACATTGTAAAATAAAAGCAGATTCTCATGTTTTCTAATGAATGTTCCAGATTTCCACACATGATAATGTATCAACTCCTCCCACATGTTTGCACATGTGACAACCATGTGAACACATGTGTAGGGTGGTGCTGAAATAAACGACTGGATGTGTTCACATGTTTTTGTGCAACATTATGTTGCTGTGATGAATTTGTCTGAAAGCTTTGAACCAGGCGTGTTGATAATCTTGGTCCAGGCTGATAGTTTACCTGCTTAAAAAACAACGGCTGCTGGTTTTAAAAAACTTAAATACGTACAGTTAAAGTTGTGCAACAAAAAAGAAGCAACGATAATGTGCACAAGCTAAACGTGAGTAACAGACGTTACACTCCTTTTCTCTTTAAAGTCTGGCGTCAGGTTTTTATATCTAGTGTGAAACGTGGAATAATAGTAACAGGATGTGGAGGAGCTGCTTTACTGGCACGTGTTGTAGATTTGGATCTTTTTGTTTATGTCATTCAGGATGGTCTTCATCTTGTCCTCCAGACCGTCCAGCTGCTGAACTTTCCCCTCCAGCTTCCTTTGGTTCTCCTCATAGTTTCTCTCCAGCTCTGCAGAAGGAAAAACATTTAAGGATGCGCTTTCTCCCCAGACTGATGCCAATCCCAGCATTCTGCAGCTGAACGCTACCTGCTAGTCTCTGAAGCTTGTTCCTAGCATCGTTGAGGAGCCCCTTCGCCTCCTCTCGGAGGTTCTCTGCTGTTTTCTTGGCGTCCCGCACAGCCTTGGCCTTGGTGTCGACTCGTTGCTGCACCTCGTTGAATTTGTCTGTTAGCTGGCCGTCTAGAATCTGACAACAAAGTGGATCCATTATCCCAGGAGTGTGTGCATTTGTGAGGTAGTTTGCAGTCAGACACGCACCTGCTTGGCCTCGTTTGCCTTGTCTCGAGCCATGGTGGCCGTCTCTTCGGCTCGGGCCGCCGCCATGATGTTGTTGGCTCGCTTGGTCTTCAGCACGTTGATCTCTTGTTCGAGTTTGCCGAGGCGACCCACGGTATCTTTCAGGTTCCTCTCACTGTTGGATGTTTCTGACTCAATCTGCAGAGTATTAGATAATAAACTCACTTAATCATTGTGACCACCAGGTGGGGGCAGAACCCACAATCTCCACTGTTGGGCTTGAAGGACACAAAAAAGATCTTAAACCTGATTAGATTCAGGGTTAAACCATATCTATGTAATATTTTAAGCTGCAGCTTGGGAGAGAAGTCAGTGAGGTCTGTTTGTACAGTTCCTAGTTTAATTTTACATGTTAGGAGGTGTGAGGGCAACAGAAAAGATAAACTGCATGGAAAAATGCTGCTGAAAAGTTTTTCTTAAGTAAAAATGGGCAGAAATAAGAAATCTCGTTCTTTTAGTCAAAGTTTCTCTCTTGTCTTGTTCTTGTTTAACAAAACATTCAGAAGCGCTTTTATGTCACTCTTGGGAGATTGAAGAGACAGATCTTAAGATGCTACAAGCCACAAGCTTCATCCATAGTAAAACCTTGCCACAGCCACCAGGTTATTCTGACTCACTGTTAAAGTTCTTCTGCAGCTTAAAACACAGAATCAAACTCTAACCTGAACCAGTCGTTTCTCCGTGTCTCTGATGTCCGCCCTGGCGCTCGCTATGGCTTTCTCAGCTGAGGTCTGGGCCGTCTTAGCATCCATTAAGGCCTGTTTCACGGCCTCTGCGGTGCTCTTTACCCCCTCAGCACGATGCCTTAACAGCAGCAACGTGTCAATATGAGCAACAAGAGCAACGTTTAGCTCTATTGCTTGTTTATACAGTAACTGGTATCGTTACCTCGCCCTCTTGGCATCCAGCAACATTTTCTCCGCCTTTCGAACATCCTCCTGCGTCTGCTGCAGGATGGCATCCACATTTGAAAGGCTGTGGACTCGATCCTTGATTTCATCTGCGAGTTGTCTGATCTGGAGAGGAGAGGCGGGGATGGAGAGCTCCAGCACCTGGTTAGCTATCCTCTCAATGCTGTCTGGGTCTGCTCCGTCCTCTGCCAAACATACGGGAGAGACAGTCAGCACACAAACTACCAGAGAAGAGCGTTATGGCAGGACTTTAATGACACTGACGAGTGAGGAAGACTCTGATCTGTTTGATGAGGTCTCTGAGGTTGTTGTTGGATCGTTCCACCTTGTTCTTTGTGGCTGCAGCTTTGTCCAGAGCAGCTTGGGCTTTACCCTTCGCCTCTTCTGCCTTGGCTTTAGCTTCTGCCACCTCCACAACAGAAATGTTCTTATAAGTCTCAAAAGCAGAAATCATCATCTGTTTCTGATACGGACATTTCATCCATGAACAGAGTTCCTAACAAACTTAGGTCAATAATAATATTATATGCATATCTAAAGCTTAAATGTCGTTTCCTCAAACAATCACAAACTTTATTGGACTTTATAGACATTTATGGGATCATAGCTGTTCAGAATTGTGTCAATAATCACACTTTCCCTGGACTTTCTAATGAACCTTATCTGTATGTGCAGAAAATTCACATCCAGGACTCAGGAAACTGTGTATTTATTATCATCTATTGCTCTGCAAGAAGAAACCATCAGCAGCAACACGTCTGGCTTTGCTAAGAGCTTCAGTCAGCTTTAGTTTAACTACTATTATGTCATACATAATAGTAGTTATGCTTCTCTTTTTAAACAAAGTCTGTAGAATAGCATTAACTTTCTGGTCTGCTTGTAAAACTCTACCGACAGAAATCTAACCCCCCACATCCTCCATACTGTCAAACATGTAGATGGCAGCATTATTCTGTGGGGATGCAGAGGGACGTAGAGGACAAACAAAACTACAAACATGACAATCGCAACAGAAAAGCAGTAGAAGACAGAAGAAGACGACTTCCAGCAGCACAACAGGGATCATGGAGTCAGAGCTACAATAGATCCAGAAGCTTTTCATGTGACTGAGCTTCAGATGATTCACATTTATTAGACATGCCAGCAGGTGTGGCTGCAGTGAGGTGTTTTCTTCAGGTAGTTTGACTGTGAAAAACCCAAACAGATGTAGGTCGCTCTGTTTACCTTGCTAGAGAGGTCCTGCATCTCCCCCATGGCCTTGTTCAGCTCCCTCTCTGCATGCTTGGCTCTTTCCAAAGCAGCGTCGGCTGCAGCCACGGCTCCGTTACAGTTCAGGCCTCCACAGTGAGGCTTCCCTTCATCGTCCCGGCAGCCTGCTCCCCCGCAGGGACTGTCTGTGCAGGGAGCATCACCCTGGGAGCCGCACACCTGTCAGAGCAAACGTGGGTCATAGTTTCTGAGCAGAGCTGTGAAACTAAAACTGAACAGAAAGGAAGGTTTACATTTAGAGAGAATTAGAGTTAATGGAAGACAAACTAAGTATATACAACAAAAACATACAGAACTGTGTATTTTAGTCTCAATATTAGTGTAAATACATCAGTGCAGCTTAAAGCTCCTGAAACGTTCCCTGTGTTTGCATGTATAAATATTCTAATGAAAGGAAACTTATTTATTGTGAATGTTTTTTGATCTTATTTGGGTGTTGCTATTTGAAGAACATCTTTTATAGTCAGAAAACAGACAGAATGAAACCTTCTGGTTGAGCTTTTCCATGTCCAGCCCCTGAGCTCGGGCCTTCAGCTCCCCCAGCGCTCGCTTGTTGGCCGCTTGTTTGCGACTGAAGTCGTCCTTCTTTGCAGCGATGAGGCGCTCGGTGCGGCGGCGCGTGTCTGCAGACTGGCTCACCGTGCTGGGCTTGGCGGTGGTTGATTGGTTGGCTCGCCGCTCAGCATGTTGAGACGTGTTGTAAGAGCTGAGGATGCTGTCGTACGCTCCTGGAGGAGGAAAAGGCTTCAGCTGGGGACCAACGTTAGAAACTGAAACACCAACAACTTTGTTTGGTCCCACCTAGGAAATTGGAGTTTTTCAGGACATCCAGCTGATGTCTCAGCTGATCGGATGTGAGGTTCAGTTCTCGAGCCTCCCGCTCCAGATCGTTGAGCTCCTTGCTTGCGTCAGAGTTCTGGTCCTGGATGTTTGTTAAATCTCCCTCCACATGGTTCAGGGCATCAGTGGTGTCACCAATCTGTGCCCTGTAGGAGCCACCATGTTAACATGCTCTCTCAGATTCTCCATAACAACACTATCAATGCATCCTTCATATTCAAATGGATGAAAATAAATGAGTAGTACCTGAGCTCCTCAATAAGCTCCATTAGCGTAGCGACAGCTGCAGTCGTGGCATTTCGTGCAGTGACGATGGCCTGAGCCTGAGCCAGCTTCTCTTCCAGGTCTTTAAAGGTTTTCTCGTAGGGTCCTATGAGCCCCGTGGTTTGGATCTCATGGGCCCGCTCCGCCAGAGTCTTGGTGCGAACCGCCAGGTCCTGACGTAAGACAAACACACGTGTAATTGGTTCTGTTAAGCGTGGATGAGGTCCCTCTGTCTGCTCTGGTGCTGCACCTGCACTATGCGATCCCAGTCCCCGAAGCACTGGTGGCAGGGCTGGCAGTTAGGAAACTGGCCGGCAAAGCCTCGAGCACACTGGGCACAGCGCACGCCTGACACCCCCTGCTGGCAGACGCAGTGGCCCGTCACCCGGTCGCACTGAGAGGTCTCGATCCCACGCCAGTCGCAGTCACACGCTAGTGAGGGAAGCAGAGGTTCAGTAGGAGGAAGCATCAAGACCATAATAAATGATGCCCAGCTGACCCTTTATGTGTGTTAATGGTGCTGAACAATGCTGATGGAAACAGTAACTGAGGACTGTTGAGAGGAAGCATCCGTCTATTAAAGTAGACGTTATTCAGCCCTACATCTTTACATCTTAGCATATTTGGTTATGTGCTGCTTGACGGCCGCTAAGGCTGGACAACATGTGACATGAGAGAGGATAACTAGGAGAAGGCAGCTGAAGCTGAAAAGATGGAAAAACATAAAAACCAGCAAACTGTGAGAAAATAGGGAGCAGTTGTTTGCTGTAAAACCTAAAATCTTTACTTTTTATTCATCCTAAATGTCTAACGTTGTATAACTGATGCTATCCTCCACTTATCCTGTTGGACGAGAACACTAACGGCACTAAATAGGGTTGAGTCTTAAATTTATGGTCATGGTAAAAATGTTTAATTAACATTAGTGACTTTTAAAAACTCCATAAACTGGATTATTGTTTTTTTTCACTTATTTTGTCCATGTTTGTTCCACTAAAGTATGGATAAATCTATAAACTAATGTAGTTATCATGTGCACTAGAGTGAGGAAAATCACTCTTCTTTACAAAACGGTTTAAACTTTTAAACTGGATTGTTTTTTAAAGCAGTAGTTTATCATGGCTTCACAGATTTCTCTATCTGGTGAAGCAGTTTGAAATCCATATGGTCTCAGTGCACACGTGTGGTTGTCATGCCACTAAATCAGGCTGCTTCAGTCATTTGTTAAAGTCATGAACATTATATTTCTTATCAGAGGTCTCAAACTGAGCCGGCTGCACATATATTTTGTTGTTGCGCTCTTTCACACCTGGGGGGAACTTCCCACCTCAGCAGCTGGATTACAACAACAACAAGGTTAGGGTTTGTGTGTGAATGTGCTCCTGAATCATCACGTTTCTCACCTCTGCACTGCCTCTCGGGGTCTCCCCAGAAGTTCTCCTCACATTCTGTGCACGTCTTTCCTCCAAAACCTTCCCGACATTGACACTGGCCTGTAAACTGTTGATTGGAAGCAAGAGAAACAGTTTAAGTAGAAATAAAATGAGCTGCTTTGCTTTTGGATGAAGTGATTTTTCCTACAGTACTCATCCTCATGCTGCTGCCTGACTCCAGACTTTATTAATGTCATCGCTGCTTCTGTATGAAGTATTTACAGACTTTCCAGACATGAACTCCAGTGCCTGACTTACTTCATTGCAGGAGGAGGTGACCGAGTTGTTGGGATCGCAGCTGCAGGGCTCACAGCCCCTCCCACTGGCCAGGTTCCAGTGGTTGGGAGCGCAGTGGTCACAGGTCAGGCCTACGACCTTCGGCAGACACTGGCACTGACCTGTGGCGCGCTGGCACACGCAGTCCTCGCGCTCTAAACACTGACTGCGCTCAGTCCCCAGGAAGTTACAGGTGCACTCTGAACGAGACAGAAGTCCCTCTGTCATGATCTGTTGCTAAAACCAGCTTCGTCTTTATGGATTTAGTCTCCTGCAGCGGTGACTCACTCCTGCAGTTACGTCTGGATGCGTCTCCAAAGTAGCCGCTCCTGCAGATGCCACAGTTGGGGCCCTCTGTGTTGTAGAGGCATTTCCTGCAGTCTCCGGTCCTCCTGTCACAGGCGTCCATGTCGGCCATGTCTATGTTGTTGTTGCACTGGCAGGGCTGGCAGCGCCCCCCCGGCTGAGACGGGTCGCCGTAATAACCCGGGGCGCATTCCTCACACCGGGCCCCTGAGTCAGGAAGAGACGGAAGAACAGAATCCTACATTTTCATTTCCTTTCCAATAAAGAGGGAGCGCTTAAGGATTTAAGGTGGACGGATGAGGAGAGAGGGACAATCTTACACCTGCAGGGATCCACCTGAGATCTCACACTGAGACTACAGATACTATCATATGCATCTGCACTGTAAGCTCATATTATTCAATACTACTGAGCACATACAGAAATAGATCATCAAAGACTTCAGTTACACACGTGAAAAAGAACTTAATCAGGAGAGAAAGAATTCAATCAGCATTTAGCATTAAAACACATAATAAAGACACGTAGTGACTGAAAGCCAGATCCACCTGCTGTAGAATCATTCTGGCTCAGGCATCACATTTGAACCAATGATCCGAGTCTCTTTGTTATCTTAGGTGCATCTAGAGTCACACAAACACAGCCAGTGAGGGAGAACACCAGAAGGAGTTTGTCAGGTCTCAGGTGGGTTCATGCATGGAGAACACTGGTGAGGGGGTCAAAGGTAGGAGAGGGTAGCAGAGATGGGAAGGGCCGACTGTCATTACTCACGCTTGAAAACGGTCGCCCCGGATCGTTTAACAATCCCTGTGCATGTCGTACACGGGAGGAAGGAAATGGAAACGATTACCAGAGAGAGCCCAGAGAGAACTGCTGTCACCTCATTTCAACTTTTACCTTCCTTAATACTTTCATTACCTACAAAAAGGTAAATTAGCTTAATTATTGCTTTATTTTCTTAGGGGAAAGAAGCTATCCAAGCTCCATATTAAACTATTACTGTTCTCCATTGATGACCCACATCCAGAGAATAAGCAACGAAACACACAGAGTTTAAAGTTGATCTAGACTCTAGAAAAACTCTTTTTAACTGGCTAACAACAAAAGCTTTACTCAAATTTACCTGAAAACATCTAAATCATCCTAAATACACCTGGACAGATACTTTTTGGACTAAACTTCCACTTCAGGTGCATGTCTGGCTAGATCCAGCCTGAAAGCTCAGGACTGACTAACCTCTAGAAACACATGATGATGATGGTGTGAATCAATCCAGCATGTTAACCTATGACCTCTGGCATCACCACATCTTAGACTGAATTGGCTGAATCAATAAACAAATGTGAGTTGTTGGAGGTTAAATAGCTTTTTTTGCACCAATAAATCAAATCATCATTTTAAAACACATCTTTGGATTCAATGAACTGAAAGAAGCAAAGCCGATGAAATATTTAAGGTGAAACATTTGTTCACTTGTCCATCCATGTGAACGTGACTAATTTCATGTTTACCTGTGTAACCTTGGTTACAGTTGCAGACGATTTGTTGGTGGCGGTTGTCCTGGTAACAGGATGTGGCAAAGTGGCGTCCGCTGTGCGGTCCGTCTGGACACGGGCACGGACGACACTGACTACCAGATGAAATCCCCAGAACTGCATTCCCATAATAACCATTGGCACACCTACAGCAACAGGAACCAGTTTATTACAATGTTTAAGCTAAAGTCTGACACGTCCATAAAACTCCTATCAACACCAACAGAGACATCATTTACATGATTAAGTTCATGTAACTAAAGTGAGAAATGAATCCTCAGATCATGAAAACTGTGAGCTGAACATTGATCAAATGTAAGTGAAGCAACACATAAATGTTCTATTGGATAATGAGACGTGTAACTTCATTCATTTAAATGAAATGTTGGGCAGCCGGCTGGGGAACGCCACCGTTCACAGCCGTCTCCTCCGGTGTTGTCCCTGCAGCTGATGCAGACTCCGCTCCGCTGATGGCAGACGTCGGCGTGTCCGTTACACTGGCAGCGTCTGCAGCTGGGGAAGCCCCAGAATCCCGCCTGGCAGCCGTCGCAGCGCTGCCCGAACGCCCCGGGGCGACACTGGCACTGACCGCTGTACCTGTCACAGAGGCGGGTCACTGACCCCTCCAGGCTGCATTCACATGCTGGATCAGGCAAAGGGAGACAGACAGGGATCAGCAGAGGGCGCCAAGCACTCATTTTTAGTCTTCCTACACAGTCAGATATTAACACACATATTAACAATGCCTTTAACTTTGGTAATATGTGCTGAACATGTTACAACCACAAAGAAAGTGTTTTTGGGGCCTAATGTGAAAACAGCAACAACAAGTATGACCGCAGTCCATAATCAGGAAGGAAAAGGAAAATCTAATCATGTATAAAACCACTACCACTATAAGGCCCCTACCTGAGAACCTCAGGTAGGGGCCTCCTGCTGATGCCCAGAGTCAGGACCAAACAAGGGGAGGCTTCATTCCAGTGTTATGCTCCTAAAAGTCTTCCTGAAGAGGTGAGACTGGTTTCATCTCTGCTGCTGTTTAAATCCAGGCTGAAAACAGCCTTATTTAACTGTGCATGTAGCAACTGAGAATATTATTATTTTTATTTTATTTCTTTTAAATTTAAAGCTGATTTTATTGTTTCATTTTCTGATCACTTTGAATTGTCTTGTACACAAATAAACACGAATCCAAACAGGGTCAAAAGCATTTAGATCCTCCTGACCAGTGACTCAGTAGCTTTCTGGGTTTGTCTCTGCAGGCTTTAAAAGTCAATTCTGTCTTTATAAAAAGCTCAAACCATGTCAGCATGATGTTAGAGTTCCCCCAAGTAGAACTTCTTCATATTGTTGTTTGTTTGTTTGCTGGTTTTTCTTCAGCTTACTGTAGTTTTTCTCTGGTTGGAAATGTAAGTAAGTTAATGGTGTCAGATCAAACAGCCGCTAAACTTCTTTGAAATGATTTTATATTTTTGAAACTTTCCTTCAACTTTACAAACACAGGAGTTAAGGCCACATAATTCCAGTAAAACACACGGAGGCCTGTGGTTCACTGGTGACTCCAGTGAAGTCACCAGTAAAACACACGGAGGCCTGTGTTTCACTGGTGACTCCAGTGAAGTCACCAGTAAAACACACGGAGGCCTGTGGTTGACTGGTGACTCCAGTGAAGTCACCAGTAAAACACACAGAGGCCTGTGGTTGACTGGTGACTCCAGTGAAGTCACCAGTAAAACACACGGAGGCCTGTGTTTCACTGGTGACTCCAGTGAAGTCACCAGTAAAACACACGGAGGCCTGTGGTTCACTGGTGACTCCAGTGAAGTCACCAGTAAAACACACGGAGGCCTGTGGTTCACTGGCGACTCCAGTGAAGTCACCAGTAAAACACACGGAGGCCTGTGGTTCACTGGCGACTCCAGTGAAGTCACCAGTAAAACACACGGAGGCCTGTGGTTCACTGGCGACTCCATTGAAGTCACCTGAACGCCAGTATAACTAAGGAGTGCTTAGATGGATGGTGTGAGCTCCTCACGTATGCATCCTGACGGTCCAAAGCCATAAGTTCCTGGTGCACATTTGTCACAGCGTCGACCGATGATGTTAGATCTGCAGCGACACTGTCCCCCACGAGCATCACAAAGAGAGCTGATGGACCCCTGAGGGTCGCAGTTACAGGCTGGTGGAGCACAAATATGGGATTATACTGACTAGAGCTGGAATGATCATTATCTGTGTCAGATTCACGTCTCAGGAGAACACAGTCGACGCCTCTTTAGATGTGAGTAACTGTTACTCACCCAGAGCTCCGTCCTTAACTATCGCTGACATGCTGCTGATGAGTTTAGCGCAGGTATCACTGATCTGAGGGCGGATCACGCTCCTTGCTCCCTCGTGGCACCGGTACCGGTCGAAGGTCTGCTTCCTGACGTTGGAGGCAGAATCCCCGGTGTTGAACATCTCCATGGAGGAGTGACGCGGCATCAGCACAATCTGGAGCAGATCAATAATCAATAATAACACGCTTTATGACCACAGGGTTCACTCTGTACATCCATCTCAGCACCTGGGCGCATTTGTGGCTTACAATTAAATGATAGGAGTGAACCATCCTCTCAGTCATTCAGGATCTTTGTTCGTGTGGGAGGAGGCGGAGCCACAAGTACAGGTACAAACTCGACTGCTGCAAGTGAGCTTGGAGATACGGAGGCTCTAGCTGTACCTAGGGTGACCAGCTGTCCTGCATTTTTATTACTTTTCACATGGAGACGTTGTCCCGCATTGTTATTGACAGTCAGTTATAATCTGCCATGTATCAAAAGGGGGGGGGGGTTTGTATTTCTGGTTTTAGTTATTTTATTTCTTATATCTTATTTCTTATTTCTTTCTTTATTTCTTGTCAAGTGAATGCAGATCATTTTCTAACACATTTGTTTAGTGGAGTTAATCTATGTGATTCTGAGCTGAGTGAGTTTTATTTTGACAGATAATCAGCCTCATGTGCTCCATGTTCTACTTGAACATGTGGGTCAGTGTTGTTCTGGTAGAGGCAACACTTTAATGTGGTGTTAGGAGTTCTGCTGTTGCTCTCAGCTGTTAGAGAAAAGAACATTAAACTGCTATATAATTGTAGCCTTGATTGTCTGTTCTGTTTGATTTCACACTGTCAAGTGTGTTAACTTGAGAGGGGCCGTGAAATATCATCAAAGCATCATGCTGACTATATTCTCACATGAGAAAACTTGGGAAAGTAGCATTTAAATAAGGCATATTGAAGTTTTAGTTTGCAGGTTATTATGTACAACTGAATCTACCAAATGGCAAAACATAGTAATGTCTTAAGCAAAGGGGCAGAATAGAAATGTTTATATGTCCAAAGTTCTATTAGACTACCTTCATGCATTGTCCCACACAAACACAGCCTTTGCCCCCCACCTGGTGAATTGGGATCTGGTCACCCTAGCTGTAGCGCCGCTGAGGGAAGATTTCAGATTTAACGCAAACAAAGCAGTACGCTAACTCTGTATTGACCAAAAAAGCCCACAAAACCAATTTGCATGCAGACCTTAAAAACAACCACACAGTCAAGTTTTCCAAGCTGGGGGAAAAACTACATCATGAGATGGAGAATTGTAGCTTACTGAAGCATTTAGTCTACAAAATAAGTTCAGTAGGAGCAGCGCGCTCACTGGAACTGTAGCTCCCTAAATAAAATGTATTATCATTTTATTTATCATTATAATTTTGCTAAATAAATCTAAAAATTTGCTAAAGAGATGTTCCCGTTTACCACAGTTAAAAAGCCTGAATTTAAAGAAATGCTACAGACTTTTGACCGACAGCACTGAGCTGTACGACCAAAGTTACAATAAATTAAAGTTTGGTTCTGTCTCACTTTCCTATTTGAATTAAAAGTTTAATTTTTGGTAATGAAAAGGTGCACTGGAATTATTATTATTATTATCATTATTATAATATATCAATGTTACATAAGTGGTTATTTTGGTCTTGTTAAGGTTGACAATAACATTGTTTATCATCAATAATTTGTAGGACAGCAAAACTAGTTCTGGTCCCAGGCCTTGATATCAGACATGAACCAGGAAATCTCACCGAGTCTATGAGGACGACGGCGTAGTCCGCTCCGTTAATGATGCTGTTGGCATCTTGATAACGAGTGAACTCCAAGCGAAGCGTGTATGTAACGCCTCTCTCCAAACACACTGGCTGAGGAACAACCACAAACCTGGCAAAGAGGGAGATAGCACACAGTTTTCCTCAACTCTGACACAGAAGCGCTCTAATGCTTGGGAACATGGATGTGAATGTACGCGTGGGTGAAGGAATCAGGGAGGACGTGATTGTTTGCTGGCATGAGTTGCTGACCTGGCTCCAGCCGGCAGAGACACAGTCAGTCTGTCGTCATCTGGGATGGTGTTCCCACAGGGGCTGCTGGTGGGAATCGAACCTGGACGGATCACAGTTACATGCACCTCCTCCCAGCCGTGGGGCATCTACAGTTCAGAGGAAACAAACTCCTTCAGATCAAACCCAGCAGGAACAAAAGACCAAGCTATGTTCTTCTTAGTGAGCGTATTTAAAATGGAGCTGTTAACATGAAGTTAACATGAAATTAACATGATATTAACATGAAGTTAACATGATATTAACATGAAGTTAACATGAAGTTAACATGAAGTTAGTATGAAGTTAACATGATATTAACATGAAGTTAACATGAAGTTAGTATGACGTTAACATGAAGTTAACATGATATTAACATGAAGTTAACATGAAGTTAACATGAAGTTAGTATGACGTTAACATGATATTAACATGAAATTAGTATGAAGTTAATATGAAATTAACATGAAGTTAACATGAAGTTAGTATGACGTTAACATGAAGTTAACATGAAGTTAGTATGAAGTTAAAATGATATTGACATGAAGTTAAAATGATATTAACATGAAGTTAACATGAAGTTAGTATGAAGTTAAAATGATATTGACATGAAGTTAAAATGATATTAACATGAAGTTAACATGAAGTTAACATGAAGTTAACATGATATTAACATGAAATTAATATGAAATTAACATGAAGTTAACATGAAGTTAGTATGAAGTTAACATGATATTAACATGAAGTTAACATGATATTAACATGATATTAACATGATATTAACATGAAGTTAACATGAAGTTAACATGAAGTTAGTATGACGTTAACATGATATTAACATGAAGTTAACATGAAGTTAGTATGAAGTTAACATGATATTAACATGAAGTTAACATGATATTAACATGAAGTTAACATGAAGTTAGTATGACGTTAACATGATATTAACATGAAGTTAGTATGACGTTAACATGATATTAACATGAAGTTAACATGAAGTTAGTATGACGTTAACATGATATTAACATGAAGTTAGTATGACGTTAACATGATATTAACATGAAGTTAACATGAAGTTAGTATGACGTTAACATGATATTAACATGAAGTTAACATGAAGTTAGTATGAAGTTAACATGATATTAACATGAAGTTAACATGAAGTTAGTATGACGTTAACATGATATTAACATGAAGTTAACATGAAGTTAACATGAAGTTAGTATGAAGTTAACATGATATTAACATGAAGTTAACATGAAGTTAGTATGAAGTTAACATGATATTAACATGAAGTTAACATGATATTAACATGAAGTTAGTATGAAGTTAACATGATATTAACATGAAGTTAACATGAAGTTAACATGAAGTTAGTATGAAGTTAACATGATATTAACATGAAGTTAACATGATATTAACATGAAGTTAACATGAAGTTAGTATGAAGTTAACATGATATTAACATGATATTAACATGAAGTTAACATGATATTAACATGATATTAACATGAAGTTAACATGATATTAACATGAAATTAACATGAAATTAACATGAAATTAACATGAAATTAGTATGAAGTTAGTATGAAGTTAACATGAAGTTAGCATGAAATTAACATGAAGTTAACATGATATTAACATGAAGTTAACATGATATTAACATGAAGTTAACATGAAGTTAGTATGACGTTAACATGATATTAACATGAAGTTAATATGACGTTAACATGATATTAACATGACGTTAACATGATATTAACATGAAGTTAACATGAAGTTAGTATGAGGTTAACATGAAGTTAACATGAACTTAGTATGACGTTAACATGATATTAACATGAAGTTAACATGAAGTTAACATGATATTAACATGAAGTTAACATGAAGTTAGTATGACGTTAACATGATATTAACATGAAGTTAACATGAAGTTAACATGAAGTTAGTATGAAGTTAACATGATATTAACATGAAGTTAACATGATATTAACATGAAGTTAACATGAAGTTAGTATGACGTTAACATGATATTAACATGAAGTTAACATGAAGTTAGTATGACGTTAACATGATATTAACATGAAGTTAACATGAAGTTAGTATGACGTTAACATGATATTAACATGAAGTTAACATGATATTAACATGAAGTTAACATGAAGTTAGTATGACGTTAACATGATATTAACATGAAGTTAACATGATATTAACATGAAGTTAACATGAAGTTAGTATGACGTTAACATGATATTAACATGAAGTTAACATGAAGTTAACATGAAGTTAACATGATATTAACATGAAGTTAACATGATATTTACATGATATTAACATGAAGCTAACATGATATTAACATGAAGTTAACATGAAGTTAGTATGACGTTAACATGATATTAACATGAAGTTAACATGATACTAACATGATATTAACATGAAGTTAACATGAAGTTAGTATGAAGTTAACATGATATTAACATGAAGTTAACATGAAGTTAACATGAAGTTAGTATGAAGTTAACATGATATTAACATGAAGTTAACATGAAGTTAGTATGACGTTAACATGATATTAACATGAAGTTAACATGAAGTTAACATGATATTAACATGAAGTTAATATGATATTAACATGATATTAACATGAAGTTAACATGAAATTAACATGAAGTTAATATGAAGTTAACATGATATTAACATGAAGTTAACATGAAGTTAACATGAAGTTAGTATGAAGTTAACATGATATTAACATGAAGTTAACATGAAGTTAACATGATATTAACACGAAGTTAACATGAAGTTAACATGATATTAACATGAAATTAGTATGAAGTTAACATGAAATTAACATGAAATTAACATGAAATTAGTATGAAGTTAGTATGAAGTTAACATGAAGTTAGCATGAAATTAACATGAAGTTAATATGAAGTTAACATGAAGTTAACATGATATTAACATGAAGTTAACATGAAGTTAGTATGAAGTTAACATATATTAACATGAAATTAGTATGAAGTTAATATGAAATTAACATGAAATTAGTATGAAGTTAATATGAAATTAACATGAAATTAGTATGAAGTTAACATGAAATTAACATGAAATTAGTATGAAGTTAATATGAAATTAACATGAAGTTAGAATGAAGTTAGTATGACGTTAACATGATATTAACATGAAGTTAACATGATATTAACATGAAGTTAACATGAAGTTAACATGATATTAACATGAAGTTAACATGATATTTACATGATATTAACATGAAGTTAGTATGACGTTAACATGATATTAACATGAAGTTAACATGATATTAACATGAAGCTAACATGATATTAACAAGAAGTTAACATGATATTAACATGAAGTTAACATGATATTAACATGAAGTTAACATGAAGTTAACATGATATTAACATGAAGTTAATATGAAGTTAACATGAAGTTAACATGATATTAACATGATATTTACATGATATTAACATGAAGTTAACATGATATTAACATGAAGTTAACATGAAGTTAGTATGACGTTAACATGATATTAACATGAAGTTAACATGATATTAACATGAAGTTAACATGAAGTTAACATGATATTAACATGAAGTTAACATGATATTAACATGAAGTTAACATGAAGTTAACATGATAT
>JAVLVB010000700.1:156094-172453 GCA_032876305.1 Orestias chungarensis | reverse complement strand
AAGTTAACATGATATTAACATGAAGTTAACATGAAGTTAGTATGACGTTAACATGATATTAACATGAAGTTAACATGATATTAACATGAAGTTAACATGAAGTTAACATGATATTAACATGAAGTTAACATGATATTAACATGAAGTTAACATGAAGTTAACATGATATTAACATGAAGTTAACATGAAGTTAGTATGATATTAACATGATATTAACATGAAGTTAACATGATATTAACATGAAGTTAACATGATATTAACATGAAGTTAACATGAAGTTAACATATTAACATGAAGTTAACATGATATTAACATGAAGTTAGTATGACGTTAACATGAAGTTAGTATGACGTTAACATGATATTAACATGAAGTTAGTATGACGTTAACATGAAGTTAACATGAAATTAGTATGAAGTTAACATGAAATTAACATGAAGTTAACATGATGTTAACATGAAGTTAACATGATATTAACATGAAGTTAGTATGACGTTAACATGAAGTTAACATGAAATTAGTATGAAGTTAGTATGAAATTAACATGAAGTTAAAATGAAGTTAACATGAAGTTAGTATGAAGTTAACATATATTAACATGACGTTAACATGAAATTAGTATGAAGTTAATATGAAATTAACATGAAATTAGTATGAAATTAACATGAAATTAACATGAAATTAACATGAAATTCACAACAGATCAACAACAGCAGCAGCACAAGCAGTCTCTGCATACAAATGATAAAATGACTATAAAAATAATAAATAAATTAGACCTGATTGATTGTAACACAGAGAAAGAATACAGGGAACAAGAATTGTGAACATAAAGAAAATAAGACTGCATTATAGGTTGGTTTAGGTCAAATTGATCCTTTCAAAAAGGTTTCCAAAAACCAAGATATTTGGCAAGAAGCATCTTATGATAGGTAAAAACAAACAACTTACACTACACCATCAAATTATTATTTTAATAGATAGACTGCAACAGCAGTTTCTCCAAAGTGCATGTCTGAACTTTGGAGAAACCCAGTGAGCAACACTATGACCTAAATCTTTGCAAACTCCATGACACAAAAAAGGTTTGTGTGGAACAATCTGTCAAAATCCCACCTGATAATGTTAAAACTGATTTTCTTTCAAATATGAACCATATTGCAACAAAAATAACAAGTACATCACTTCCTGTGCAATTACACTCAAAATGTACACATGTAATAGTTCACTCTATACATCGTATGTGGATTAAACAGATTCTTAAAAACCAATGTTATGCATATCATGTCAATCTCACCATTAGAGAAATACTTACTTGGAAAATGTATTTCCACAATTAAAGGACCTGTCTCCACTGTAAACGCTGATTTGATATGCCATACAATGAGGATGAGTTTATATTTAACTTCTCGTGTATAGCGGAGGAGTATACAACCAAGGAAGAGTTTTTTACTCACCTGGGATTCGTAGCGGATGACTAGATCATATTCCATGGAGTAAGGTATGTTATTAACCAGAAACTCCAAAGTACCTCCTTGAGGGACATGAGCGAAACCAATATCTGTCCAATGAGCAGGACGACCAGGCTGGTGTTCCCTGGTGTCTAAGGTGCAACCCTGAGAACAAACACCCAAGAGAAACAGGTCAAAAATATCCAAAAGGTTTCTGATAAAAATGCAGTAGCACTCACCTGCCCCATTTCTGCAAATTCAGCCTCATAAAGTAGGTGATCCAAAGCCATAAAGAAATATCCAGACTCCACTTGAGTACAATCGCGTCCTGTTATGTGACTGCGGCAGCGACACTGACCGCTATCCATTGAACATCTAAAACAGTGCATACGCATCGGTATTTCAGTCAAACATTCACTTACTAATCCCTCTACATTGTTTAATATTTACATAACTTATATCACGATTAAAAATAAATAAAGAAGTCAGATTGATTTTAAGTTTTTGTTTGGCAGGAATGACTAAAAGCATTTAATTCTGTCATCAATTGATTTCAAGTGAATTTCATTAGATGTGATAAATAGAATTGGTATGTAATCTTGAAGAAAATGGAAAACATGAAATTAATTTAAATAAAAAAAAACGTTTCTGAACACAATAACATGTCTGTATAGCCTAATGAGAAATGCAGTGTGTACTTATTTCTTCTTAAATATCATACCTTTCAGGCCAAAAACCTATGATTATTGCTGAGCCTTTAATAAATACTGTTAGACCTGCCATTAGTGGTAATATAAAAAAACTAAAGGTATATGGGGAATAGAAAACACAAGAAAACAATAGAGTAATAATCAAGTGAAATCAGCAAAGGTTGTTCAATATACATTCATATATAGTTTTAAGACACATTTATCTTTCCACATTGAATTTTGAAATGATACAAACATTTTGTTTTTAAAACAACATTTGTATACTGTGTTTGGAAACATTTATTGGGGGCTTGTCCGGGATGGGTTTTACTTTAGATTGTTGCTTTTGGTGTAATTCTTTTTCTGATATCAGACTTTTTCTGGATAACAAACCATGGGAAGCTCTGAAACTATCAGTTAACAGTTGACACCTTTTGAACACTTTATATTTAGGCTAATTATTTTCAATTTACTTTCCAATATTTCCAATCTTGTTTTAGCACAACAATGAATTGGGGTCTTGAAGATATGTTGAGCATGATCTCTGTTTTATCTGATGTTAACTCTGTCCTGAGAGGATTTACATTATTTTTAAAGATGACATAAGGCTGGGAAACTATTATATTGGGTGTAATTGTAGCTTATTAGGGCCCCAAAGCATTAAAACAATGTCTGACAGATGATATTGAATTGGCTTCTATTTGTTTGGTAGATTTGTTTATATGAGGGCATGTGTTCAAACTAAGATCTGTAACGACTACTTCATGTTATCTGACTCGTTCTTTGTAAGGGCTTTTATCTGGCTGTAAACTGACCTGGGTCATATCAAAAGTGTGGTTTATAAACTTTACTTTTTCACAGGCTCAGTTTGGATTGGGTATTTTTTCATACTACTAATTAAATGCGACATCTATCGAACCTCTTTGAGAATGATTTTTAAGGCCACAGTAACCCCACACATGCAGAAGAAGACAATGAAGACACACACCAGGAAAATGTGGATGCCATCTATGGATCTGTTTTAAAATTGTGTTGCCATGGGAGCAGACTATTTTGTGCAAAGATCATAACAAGATGACAAAATGTAAGAAAACAAAAGAACACCTCTACACTTTTTGTTTACACCCAGACTTACCAGGTCTGGCTTCACGTAGTGCCAAAGAGGTAAAATTGCTAATATGCAACATTAACAGTCTGAGCTCAGATGCTTTAAAAACATACAGATCTGATATGGAAGCGGCACATTTTTTCGGGGATGAGAAGATCATACTTTGGCCATTCAGACCGCCGTGAACAAGTCGGATATGTGTCGCATTCACCTGCTGCCTTAGTTGATATATTATTTATATACTTGGACACATTATAATAAACTAGCATAGAAAAACTCCCAACAAATGTGGAAACAGTTCAATCAAGTTGGATTATCATATGTTGGGAAAGGAACATCTACGACAGAGGTCCACAACCTGCATGAATATTTTAAAAAGTAAACGTCCTTCTAAGTGAGGTTACAGCACCACTCACTGGTTGTCCAGCGCTCCTCCAATATCACACTCGCAGCCTCTGCAGCCGTTCAGGTCGTGGTTTAGCCCCCAGTGTTCTGGCTGGAGTCCCAGGATGATAGAGGGAAGGCAATAGTTGACAGACACAAGAAGAAGAAACGACTGAAACTCTTTGCCAGCCGTGAAACTTTCAGACAAAGGTAGCAACACTATACATAACTGAGATGTGTATCGTGTAAAGGTGCATACCTTTCTCTGTTCACCATTCAGATTTTTGAGGCCACCATTTGATTCATAATCATTTTTCTATTGAAAATGATTCGATTCCTGTTTTCTGCTTCTATCTTTAGGTCAGAGGAGCTTCTTATAGCCAAGAATCCTCAAAGTTTGCAGAACTTTATCAAATCAAGTAAAACATTGTTTCAGATTAACTGACTTTAACTCTGCTGGCCAAAGAAGCTGGACAGATGAGAAGACTGAGCATGGGAACATTGCTTATGTCTTCATGCTTTTGTATGTTTCACTTTTTGAGAGCCAGTGGATTAGTTTTATTTTTTTTAAATGACCTTCATTATTTGCCAAATAATGAACTTTCTATACAATGTTAAAATCCCTCACTCAAATCTTTTGACACATACTCATTATAAATCTCTGGGTAAACATCAGAAATCCATCTACAATAATGCAGAAGTCAGGTTTATTTTGAAAAGCTAAATAATTGGGCACCAGAGCAGATGGTTGAGAAAAGTTTTTTTTTCTATCCTCCTTCCCCAGGTCATCTCATTGCTGGACTTGTTTTGCCAGCCAATCAACAGCTTCCACATTGGGAACAGATCAACACTGACCATTTTAGGGATGCTGTAAGTCAGCAGCCGGACAAACCTTAAATCTCCCGGCTAAATTTAGAGCTGCGACCCAGGCAGGAGCTCAGATTCCAGCCCATACTATTCCTGGCCCAGTAGGTTCAAGACAAGAGGCTGAAATATAATAGGCTCACTATTTTACAACTTGGGCTGTTAGGCAGACGAGTTAAAGAAACGATACGCGTCCTGAAAATGATTCACACCACTTGTACTTTTCATTTTTTCATGCTCCGAACCAAAAACGTTGGATTGTCTGAAGGGGAAGGGAAATGATTTTATGGTGTTGCACATTTCAACACATGCTTTGGTCAAAACAAGGAGTTTAACTAAATCTCATTTCTTAGTGAGGTGACCGCTATCCTGCGAGTACTAGCTGTTGTCTGGCAGAGGCAGAAAGGTCTAGAATGTTGAGCTCCATCTATTAAAGCTGCTGGCAGACGGTAAATGTACCGAGCCCAGATGAAGCAAAGTCTTATGGTCAGAAGACAGAAAAAAGAAACATATCTGCCTGCTGAAGTTGTGGTGAAATCTATAAAAAAGGCATTATAAATTCCCTTTTGTAAAGCTATTTAGATCTTTGAGGTTTTTAAAATAATAATAACATTTTGTCCCGTATCTTATTCTAGCTCCGGTCCTACTGTTGAAAGGTTAAGGTCAAAACAGCCGAATGGATCCCAGCAGGTAGAGCTGGACAACACATCGGCAATATATCATCATCCCAATATATGTGTTCAATATTCATACTGCAAATTGTATTTTTTATGCTGACGCAATATTAGAGTCTGTTGGCAAAAGCTCACAGTAGATACAAAAGCCAACTAAATTCTTACGTAATCATAACAATCTTTACCAATATTGCTACGTTTTCTGATATGCTGCCATGTTTCCGTCCGGGGACGATGTTGGGTGTTACGGTTTTGGTCACATCTGACCAGAGTTAGTTTGTAGATTCATTAGAACAAAATGTGGAAATGATTGATTTTTAAAATGAATATAAATGAGCCCATGAAGCTTATCTTGGCGCTTTCACTATAATGTTAATTAAAACCCAACTCAGCTGCACATTCTTCTCCTTCTTTATGTAACATATATAGATCTATACAGGAACAAATGAACCATCTGAGTTATTTTATAGATGAGTAAAATATTAATCGGGGTTGTTTATATGAACTTAAATCTATCCGGTACTCTTTTTGATCAGAGTTTAGTGTAGTCCTACCAGACACTGGTCACAGCTACGTCCAATGACGAGCCGCTTGCAGACGCAGTCTCCACTGAATGAGTCGCACAAGGACCCGCCCAACACGGTTCCTCTGGGATCACATCGACAAGCTGGAGGTTAAAGAAAAAAAAGGATGTTAAATGTTATTAGTTACACTTTCTCTTTGAGTTTGTATAAGTTGACCTACACAGGCATGTTCACACAGCAGAAGGAGGGCTGCTGATAACCTGAGGACTTCTGTTACATGTCAACAATAAAGAGTCACCTTGACACCCCATAGGGTTGTTGGCGCTTAGGCCAAAGAAGCCAGTCCTGCACTTGTCACAGCGTGGCCCCTCCACATGGACCTTGCAGCGGCACTGACCCCCCAGCATGCCGAGGGACGGGTCGCTGTGGCTGTCACACATCCCTCCATTCTCCGAACCGTCTGGGTCACAATCACAAGCTGGATGGGAGAGAGTGGTGGGTGTGGGGGGGCAAACATGTGCACAACAAGTTTTATTAGCGAAACACAATTTATCTCCACTCTCTCCTCCGAGCATAAAGCTATTTAAACAAGTACATAAAGTAAGTATGTTTTTGGTCATTTTTACACTTTCTACTAAATTACATGTTTGCACTGATTGTAAAACCAACACAAATGTGTGTTTAGACCAGGTTGATGGGACAGGTGTTGTGAATGAAACGGTGCCCAGATTGAAGGAGCTCCTGTGTGTGGCTGAATGTTTGCATTGATGACTGAAAGACATCTTCTGCCTCCATTTATCTGTTTACTACAGTGTGTTAAATTCATGTTAATGTTTATTTAAAGACATTTCAATTGGTGGAAAAAATTGCAGGGGGGGAATATAAAAAAAATCTAATCAACCAAAACTTTTGCGACCCCCATGCCGTTCCTCCGCGGACCCCCTGTTGAAGACCTCTGGTCTAGACCTTTTGGTTCTTGGGTAGATCCAAAACTTTGAGTCCAATTCCCTTTGAGTTGGTCTAAAGTCTTCAGTCTTTATGAACTTGCCTCCTAAACACTCCTAATAAAGAAGGATTTAATGGATTTAGAATATCTTAAAACTGAGCCAGCTGGAGGTTTCTTCCTGTTAAAGGGGAGTTTTTCCTCTCCACTGTCGCTACATGCATGCTCAGTATGAGGGATTGCTGTAAAGTCAACGACAACACAAGCCATTGTTTCTGCCTGCTGATTCCAGAGGAGTGAATGCTGCAAGTCAATGACTCGATGAATCTGCTGGGGTTCCTTAGATTGGAAACTTTTTCAAACTGATTTGTTTATGATGTATCTTTGATTTTAATTGATTTTCTTGTAAAGTGCCTTACCTATCCAGACTTACCTATGCAAACGTGAGGATCTCTCATGTGCTTTGTGGGATCTCTGTAGTAAAACGGTTTGCAGATCTCACAGTTACGGCCCATCGTGTTGTGCTGGCAGTCATCACACACGCCGCCGCTCGTGTTAGCCGTGGCCAGGTAGACCGCCATGTCGAAGTGACACTTGCTGGCGTGGTCGTTGCAATCACACTCTGAAAGTAAAGTCCTATTTGTTAGGACGGTTTATCAGACGCCATCTTTTAAAAGTATAGATCTATCCATGTTTTGTATTTTGTTAGATCTGCATTGATTCATTTGATTAAACGAACTCTTGCAGGCGTGTGTGTTGCGACCCTCAGCTGGCCTCCAAGGCTGGTCGTTGTAGAGGTCATCGCACTCCTCGCAGTTTAACCCTTTTGTGTTATGGTTACACACACATCTGCCATGAACCTTAAAATGACATTTAAAAGAGTTAAATCCTGGAAAAATCCAGCCTGAAGGGATTGACATGTAAATCCTCACCATCCCTTCAATGTCATCCCTGATGCCTTGAATGGGCGCGCACTCGGAGGCGTGGCCGTAGCAGAAGCAGTTTCCACGCACAACAAGCTCATAAACGGCGTAGTAATATTTCTCCTTGATCTCAGCGCGGGGGTCCAGCAGGTTGTCTCCGAGTGTGTGAAGCTTGGTGAAGTTCAGTCTCAAGTTAGTGATCTTCAGTTGGTCTGATGGACATAACAGATGAAGCCGTTTAAAACAAGACTAAACTCACTCCAAGAGTCTTAGTAAAAACTGTTTAAGTGGCTTTAATTCTAGTAATTTGTCATAAACATTTATTCTTTACTGTTTTTTATTTACTTTTGGGGTTTTTATGTGCATAAAGATCATGTTTACTCATCTAACCATCTGCTCCTAGTAGGCCAGAAATATCCGGTTTGTCTGTTTTTATGCTCTTTAATGTTTGAGGGAAGGTTGTGAAGCATCATTTTTTTGTTATAGTCCAAACAACTGATGAGCAAAGATCTGACCTACTGTCAAATATGTGATTTCTAACAACATCCTGCTTCTCAGGAATCTTCTGTCTCATGGCAACAGCAAAGAGCCCATAAATCCAGTACATGTGCAGCTAAAAGCAGATTTATAGATACTCTAAATAAACCTGCAGAAACTTTCTCAACGTTGAACATTGAATCAGCCCCAAATGTCCCAGATTTAGAAATACTCAAATCATTTCTTTAAAAAAATGACTAAATACTAAAATATTTGTTTTTATATGTTTTGATGACTTTTTTTAGAAGTGAACATCAAGACATACCATAAACACACTGATTCCTTATATGACGCGTTAACATATAGATCAGATCAGGCAAAGCATCACAAATAAATCTGTCAGTATTTTCCTGAGTAATACGACTGAACGCTCTGTAGCAGAAACTCTTCATCATTGTAGCTATGAAGGAGAAACGCCCACAAAAAGGCTAAAGTCCATATAAGGACGCTTGGTGAAGCTGGAAGAGAGTCAACATTCACTGTGAAATAACTCCACTCAGTAAGGAAGAAGCCAATAAAGGAAACCAGAGTATGGTTTGTAAACAATGTTGAACGGCTTGTGAATTGTGAGGCTGTGAATCGTGAATTGTGGTGGCTGGATGGACACATGATGTCCAACTTTATGTGGACAGTTTGAAGTCTCAAAACAGCTGGCAGGAATTTAAAGCTTAGCTACAAACGCGTGTTTAAAAAGGCAAAGAGCCTGAGCATATGACCACATTAGTTACAACTGACTTAAGAACACAGTCAGTGTTTTACAGCGCTGGCTCTAGTCAGCTGGAAACTTCAGACCCTCAAAGACTTTTACAAGTTGAAATATCTGATCCAGTTATGCTCTGATTACAGGCATGCAGCAAAAATCTTAGCTAAATAAGGAAAGACGCTTTTCTTTTTCTTTCCAGGTCAGCCAGTGAAAAGTGAAACTAATTACTAGTGAAAAAATAAAACATTATATAGTCTGACGATACAGACGAAATCGGCCTTTTAATTCAATTATATTTAAAAAATATTTATTCATTCAAAGGTAAATTAAATATTGTTGTAACTTGTGTTATTTCAAAGAACTCCTGTAGATGTCTGTGTTACATCATATATAAATGCCCTCTGACTGAGGCCCATGAAAGATCTTCTGAGCTCCTAGTTTGTGCTAAATCAAACTATCTATGCTGGTCTGAGAACATCGGCCACATATTTGTGTTCCTTATTTCTTTTTGCTCAGTTTCATTATCAAACCTTTGCAGTTCATCCAGAGTTCTCCAGTTTCCTTATGTTGCCCGATAAACAAATTATGATTCCTAACTTGTGGCTTGTTGTAGCAAACGGAGCTCAGCAGGGGGAATACTCTGCTGTGATTGGTCCTAATTGTTACTGACTGATGAAACCCCGCCCCCTCATCTGAGCATCACAACATGAAATAAACCCTAAAGTCAAGGATGCTCTGGTAAGGATGTTTTTTCTATTCTAACAAGAGTAACAACTGTGCAGTGGTTGATTAATAATTGAATCATCAAGAAAAGTTAAAGTAGAAACAAACAGAAAGGTCACCCAAGGACACTCCACTGACTGACTGTCCATAAACATGGATTGATTTGAGGTGAGGAGGTTAGAGGACTTCCTGTGGGACACTTCCATCGCCCTACAGGCTCTGCTGCTGTGCTGGAAACAAAGCTGGGCTTTCTGGGAACAGCTCTCATGTCCTGCCAGTTTAAATATGAATAAGACAGCGAGGGCTGTGTGGGGGCGAACAGCTGCTTTCCCCATAGTGAGTCCGTCTGTCTGTCAGTGTCACAGCTGGACGACAGGAGCCAACTGTGCTGCCTGAAGTTTGATTTATGGTGACCAATGGAAACACGTAAGGGAGAAGAACAACTCTTCACGTTGGTTTTCTGTATGAACTCCAACATTATTCGTCCACAATGCTCTAAAAATGACTGTAAAAACATAAAAGTCATTTATTCTCTTGTTAGATCTCTGCTTGGTTTGTAATAAGAGCTGGAAGTGGGACCTACTCTGAATCCTGGGGCTGTATGGGTCTTCGATCCTGATGGCGGGGTCCAACACTCTGTAGATGACCTAGGTCAGGAACAAGCAGGTTATGTCCCAACATTAATGTCTGATTCACAGCAAGCCCACATATCTGCACACATGTACATATGCAGACAGACATAAATGCTGCATCTGAACGCATGAGAGGCTGTTAATGCTGTTATACTTACAGGGTTTTTCCTCTCTACAAAAATGTAGCTGCACAAACAGATTCTAATCTGGGACTCCCATATCTCCAAAGTTTCCAAAGGAAAATAAAACAAGGAACAGCAACATTTGTATTTCACTTAAATGCAGCCATGGCTACGGGAAATGAGGAGAGATTGTTGAAAGGTTTCCTTTGAGTGAGGCTCTAAGCATGTAGAAAGATTTAGATCATTTTGATTTTTATTCATCATTCATTTGATGAATTACTGCTCTGTATATGATAAGGCTGGTATAATCTGTAATTTAAGACACATTATGGACACATTCATCTCTTTTCTCTTGTTTTGGGGTCACTTAGAATTACTTAAATATTTGATTTTGCTGTATGTCAAAATTAGGAATAAATAAAATGTCAGTGTTTTGTTGGTTAATATGTAAAAAGGCAAAGTCTACAAAGATTTCCTCAGTATTAGGTGGTACAGACACTGGAGTTGTGGCTAATTCCTGACATGGACATTCCCATCATGTCTACTGGTGTAAAACATTTGAATTAAACGGATGAACATCTTCAAGCATCTGGAAAACACAGACTTTCTCTTTCTGATCTCTTGGCTGATTTCTGATTGTCAGGGCCGTGATCTTCCACAGGTGTTCCCCCAACTCCCTCCATGTAATCATCATCTGGGCTTTCCCTCACAGTTTAAAGAGGAGTAATGATTCTGTATGTAAATGTCTGTTTTTAAAGACATTCATAAATAAATCTGACAGATTACAACATAAGAACTATTATGGTTAATCTGACTGACCTAACAGGCTTAAATATGATTCAGCTTTACTGTGTGCCATGTCTGACTTTCTGGTTTATGTAGGATTTAGTCAAACCTGTGACTCACCAACCACTGTTCTTTATACTAAAGTTAGATTTTCTGGTCTCTCATTTCTGCTAATCAACTTTTACCCATGAGCATGTTCTCAATCTGGAGACATTAAACAATAAAGTAACAGAGTAAAAGGCAGACCCTGGATGAACCGGATTATTTCACTACAAACTTATGTATTTAAGCTTTTTACAGCTGCAGAGGCAGATCAGCACTAAATGATTGAAACTGCCTGACCTTTGACCCCAAAATCCAACATGTCTGCCTGGTTCATAAACGTCCCATACCAAGGCTAGAGATGAATTTAAAACGCTTTTATTGACCTACAGCGCTGCAGGGATCCGGCCTGGTCACTGACATCAACATCAGTTTCATAGATTTACTAATCTGCTGATCAGAGGTTAATGTTCTACGTTGCTGAGACGAGTGTCTTATGCTGATGTCCTCACCTCGCCCTCTGTGGACGGCTCGATGTCAGAGTAGCGTGACTCGCAGATCACGTCATTGATGT
Source organism: Orestias chungarensis (assembly GCA_032876305.1). Lineage (NCBI taxonomy): Eukaryota > Metazoa > Chordata > Actinopteri > Cyprinodontiformes > Cyprinodontidae > Orestias > Orestias chungarensis. Next base: position 160,774 of record JAVLVB010000700.1, on the reverse strand, counting down.
TATGCAGCGGAGCCTCGGGGACTCCAGGGAAGGAAGCGGCGCAGTCATGAGCAAAGTAGCGATAGATCTGCCACGTTCGGCCAAAATCAGCGGAGCGCTCAATCAGCATGGCGGCAGGGCGAAACGTCTACGACGGGAACAAATGCAACACTTTCATGAGTAGTCACGCTTATTCACAGCCAGTCACTTAAGTTCCTGTAACTTACCTTAAACGTCATAATCAGATGAGTGAAGTGAAACTCTGCCTCCAGATCTAATTCAATGAAGACGTTTGGCCTTCCTGAGAGAGGAGAGAAGGTCACTCAAACCTTAACTGGTCAATAGCTGTTTTTAATCATCATCATCAGTTTGTCACTGCTGGATAAAACAAGCTGATGGCTGGAGGCAGTAAGTGAACTAGTGAAGTTCAGGTCTCGAAAAAGAAGAAACCCCATAAACTTCTATCACTTCTAGGACTTCTCACTCATGTTCTCTGCTGAATACTCTAACAGGATATAAAGGGATGAACAGCTGGAGTTTAGATCAGCAGTTTAGGGTTGAGACTCAAATAATTAAAACACGATATTTGCATACATCACTAAACAATGTTAGAGAGGTTGAAGCAACTATAATATCTAATCATCTATTGACGGGAACTTTGTGTTTCACCAAAACCAAGAATAGGGGCTGAGAGGAGCCGAGGAAGTGGAACCTATTTATACTCCTTGTCTTCCATGACAGCTGTGTGGGTTTTCCACGCTCCACACACACGGAGCTCATCTCTAATAACAGGCAATGATTGGATGGCAGAGTTTTTGTGAAACACAGGAGACAGAGCAGATAAACGATAACCAGGCTTAAAGGCTGAATTGTCATTTGTCAGGATTTTACTCGCCTGATTTGAACAGTTCACTGTTTGGTGTCTGATGTTTGATTTAAACCTTTTTATATTTGGCTTCTTATCTGCTCAAATGTGATGGAGGTAGTTTAAATGCTTCTTTCTGTCCACCCTTGTACCAATCAGAGCTCAACAGATCTAACTACAATCACCACAATGTAACTGTGCACACAGTAGCAACCACCCAGGATTGTTTGGATGCAATATCTGCTATGTTGATATTATGATTTTTAGGTATCCAAACCTTATTATCACTGATATATTTGATCAGGTGAACAGATGACAGAACTATTTCTTGTTTATTTAAGTTGTGAAAAAGTTTCTCTGTTTCATAATCCTAAAGCTTTCAGTGGGTTTGCTGAATTGATTCACCTCAGCAGGATCTCATGGAGGCTCAACTGTATCACAGCTCAGTAATCTGAAATATGTGTTCTGCTAAAATTCATCTGTCAGATTAAATGTACATTTGTCAAATATCAACATTTAAGCAGGTATAAAACATTATTTTCATTAAGATTACATGTTTGTATGAAATGCCATAAATAAATGCTTGACAACATTAATTTGTGTGTCATTTATCTATAGAATGTGTTCAATGAATGAGTTCCTGAACTACATTTCCTTTTTAATATTCGTCTTTATTGAGATGCACTAGTAGAGAAATAGATTCAGCCTAAATCTCCATCAGCAGGACAAGATTTAAAAACCTAGATTAGACACAAAGTTTGGTGCATATAGTTATTATAAAAATATGTAGATTTTCTAAGGTGTCTCTCTTTACTGTCTAAAAACCATCTTACTGCTTCCTAATTATTCCCTCTAGTTTTACTTTTATCTTTCCATGGGGATTAAACGTCTTCCCTCCTTCTCTTTCTCTGATGAGATGCCACAGCTGGTCCTGCTCTGTTATTAGGCAGCCACAGATTCTTCATGTTGCTTTCAAATTTCCCTGAAGCTACCAGCTGCTGTTGCTTTGTGGGTATAAAATATGAGTAAATCATGGTCTATTCTCCTTTAAGTAGCTTCTAGTACCTTTTCTTTAGTGGCTTACATAGATTGGTTAATATCAGTTTCTAGAGTGTCTGACTCTTTAGTCACCACTGACCGTTCTCCGACTGCCACCAGGACTTTTTGCGGTGTGGTTTGAAGGTGGTGATAACGTTTTCTATCCTGTGATTAATGGTGTTATAAACTGGGTCATATGGGCGTCTGGAGTCACATTCAAAACATTTCTTCTCATCCTGTGGCAGGAAACAAAAATCACATGATCAGAGGGAAACAGCAGCAGCAAAAGAAAGAAAGTAAAGTGATCCTGTAGGAGACGTGATAGAAACTCACCTGCAAGTGACTGACGATGCAGTACGGCTCCTTCCTCTTCATCCCACATGTCGACGACGCCTTCACCTTTTTTTCCCTTCCGACTAACAAATCTCCAGTAGCTGGATAACAGCTGCCATGGGCGCAGCCGTGGGCCTGGTCCGGATCCTGGCCGACTGCAGCAGCCAGGCCTGCAGAAACGGAAACGGAGGATGGATTACAGAGAACAAGAAGCAACACAACTGGCTTCGTTCATAACAGAGCCGCCATTCATGAAGCTCAGCTACCAAATAAAGAAGACAAAGATGGAGCTCTGCTTTCTGCCCCATCACTGGAAATGTTCTCATCTATTAATCAGGACAAGATGGATCCATCTACCCAATAATGCTGCAGTAACGTGATCAATAGAGATCAGGCATTAAACAAACATCGTTGAAAACAAGTCATACAAGTCAAAAAACAGAAATACAATGTACCTAGTAGTGACACTTGATGCTACAATCAAAGGGGAAATGGAGACACATTATCAGGTGGTAAAACAATTAAGTTAAACTGAACCAAAGACCTTCATGAGTATTTTATTAATTAAGAAAGAAAATCCTCTTGTTACATTTCTGCATTCAGCAGCACTTGTTGCTGAATTTAAAATAAATGCACCTGTAACTCAAATAACACAGCAAAGAGAAAACATGGAAGATCTTTATATGCTTCACTTTTTAAGAGGCAACAGAAATGAAGAAAGCAGCACTGCAGGGATCATTTTCTGTTATTTTTCACAATTTAGCCTAATTTACTTTGCAGAAAACTCCAGAAGACACAAACTGAAGGTCTCAACAATGGCCTGGATCAATGACTTGATGACAAACAGACCAGTTTCTGAAGGACTGTGTGTCTAAGGAGCTGCTCAGCACCACAGGAGCATCTGTACACCTCAGAGTCAGAGTCCTGTCCTCTGCAGAAACACTAAGACTCTGATGAACAAGAGGATGGTCCACATCACAGCCCAAAGCACAATCATCTAAGCGTAAATGCAAACAAAAGAAGTTAGAAGAATGTAGATATGAAGAGAAACAGGGTCTATTAGGGGAGGAAACATGGAGGTGATTGGGGGGTATAAATACCTCCATGCTGACTGAAGCCGTCTAAAGCATAGGGCAGAGGAGACTGTACTTCTTGAGGAAGTCCTTGAAGGTTTGCAGCATAAATATGATCTACAAGTCTTTTGTTGAGAGTGTTGTGTTCTGGGAATGACTGTGACACCACTGGAAATGAAGCTGCAAAGGCAGATTCTTGTGTTTTTACCCAGAGCTTCTTCACATTTGTTGTCTGGCAGACAATTACAACATTTTAAAGAAACCTCAACAATAGTGACAACGATTACTAATAAGACATTTTAAGATTGACGTTATGTAACTGATATTTTGATGCTGTTGCTTATAACCCAACCACATCAAAACTGGGTCTGCACTCTGACAGCTACAGTTTAATTGGTGTTAAGACGGCATCCACTGGTGGAGGGATTAGCTCAGGCTGTGACAAGACGTGACAAGACAGCAGAGCCAGCTAAAACCAGAACTGCAGGTCAAAGTCAGGTAATCTAAGTCCACTCAATTGGAACGTGATACTTCATACTGTAACAGCGGAACGGCTACAACTGTTGAACCAAAGTGATGAGAGTCCCACTGGAGCCACGGTGTGACGACACAGTCGGGCTATGTGTAGGAGTTAAAATAGCCTTATAAACAGCAGCCGCCACGCATTCCTGCAGTTATATATCTGAACTCATCCTCCTACGTGCTTCTCTGTGTATGAGGAGTTAATTAGGATGAAGACAGTGTCATGTTTTTGCTGTCAATCCACCGTCTTTCCACAGCAGGTGTTCCTCGTCTTAACTTAGCTTTGGAAAACTAAATGGAGGCGGCCACCGTGGAAACGGTTCAACTCTAAAACATGTTTGACAACCTTTCTACATTAAGATCTCCTCTGAAACGTGCCTGGAAGGTCTAAGAAGATCAACTCAAAGCTGATGTCTAGCAGATAAAAAACAGATTTATACATGAATGACACAAAAAAACTTCAGTATTCAAATCTATTGAACATCCCCAAACTTTTATGTATTTATGGGAAGCTTTATGTGAGTAGAATTAAAAGGATAAATGGTTTTAGAGCTGAAACAACTAATCGATTTAATCAATTAAAATCTATTATTAAAATAGTTGACAGCTAATTTAGTCATGAATTAGTTTCTTTATAATCTCGTTTTAAGCGTCTATTTTTAACACAATCAGTTATATCTGCGGTCAATAGGTGGCAGTAATGAGCTACCTAACACTGTGATCTACCAGTGGAGTAGAAGAAGAAACCAGCCAATCGTTAGCCTTGTTTTGCTAGCGCATGGCTCATAAACACATTTGCCCTGAGCAAGATGGCGGAGCAGGAAAATGTAGGAAAGTCTTCTTTAAGTGAACATCTGAGACCAAAACATG
>JAVLVB010000700.1:122004-141484 GCA_032876305.1 Orestias chungarensis | reverse complement strand
TCAACGACAACACAAGCCATTGTTTCTGCCTGCTGATTCCAGAGGAGTGAATGCTGCAAGTCAATGACTCCATGAATCTGCTGGGGTTCCTTAGATTGGAAACTTTTTCAAATTGATTTGTTAGAATGTATCCTTGATTTTAATTGATTTTTTGTAAAGTGCCTTGAGACGACACCTGTTGTAAATTGGCGCTATATAAGTAAACTGACTCTTGACTCTTGACTCTAAATGGCTCAATAAAAGCAAAACCATCCTAGTCAAAGTCCAGCTGCAAATGCACCAAACATGCAGTGGTGGGACCTCACAGGTTTCTAAATCCCGTAATGTTTGAGTTCAAAACAGTTGATCAGTAATAAGAAAACTCTCATGAACCACTGAAAACAGCTGGTCCCACAAGGCTGGCACAAACATTTCTTTGTTACTTTTCCACACATGGTCTTGTTGGTTTGAGTCGCTTTCTCTCTCTTTAATCACATCGTAATGTAAGAACTGTATTTTGTACTTGATGTCCGTAGCAATCAAATCAAATCAGGGGCCTCCAACCCCGGCCCTCTAGACCTACCCTCCTGCAGGTTTTAGATGCAACCCTGCTTCAACACACCTGAATCAAATGAAGAGCTCTTGGCACTTGATGAGTGCAAAATATTTTGATACAGCTGTGATGGAGTCGGGTTGCATCTACAAAGTAAAGGACAGGAGATTGTGAGGACTAGGGTTGGAGACATCTGCTTTAAATCAGGATGACCTTGATTTCCATCATCTTTTATGATTATACAGTTGTGGGTACTCACTGTCAAGCTCACTTATTCCATTATTGGCTTTGCTTAAGAGATCTTCTGCTTCTTTCTTTGTGTCTTTGACCTTCTTATGTAGGCTGTTCAGATTATCATTGTCGCCTCCCAGAGACTCCATCTTTGTCTTCAGCTCATGGTACCGTTTCTCTGTGTCATTTAGCCTCTGGAAAACCATAAAGGTTAGTTAGTTCAATGCAGACAGAAAATCTTTATTCTAATTAAAACAGCACATCAATCTATTCCGTCTCTTTGATTCGGACAATATAACAGAATCTCATGATAGATCTAAAGTTTCTTTGTTATTTTACTTATTTATTGTTTTAATGATAACGTTTTGAGGTCTTTAACTATTGGCTCTTCAAGAAGTTGCTGAGTTCTTCATAGTATGCTCCTCTGCATCACTGAGATTTTTCATGACCTTCCAGATTGTATAATTTCATTAATACTTGACCATTAAATTTCAGAGTTATTATCCTGCTCTGGTACCAAACTGGAATTAACTGATCTCCTTTGACCAACCCATTCATTTACGGATGTTTGTAGCAGCGGTTAACATACGCAGAGTTTTATGTACATGGACGCCATCTAGTCTATTTCACCCCTCTTATAAGGCTAAATAGATGGATCAAATATTTTAAGCTTTAAAAAAATCATCAACAGAATCAAAAGTCAAAGTAAATGTGACATTTATGTTTTTCAAATTTTTGGTACAGTTACAGAGTTGTGTGTCTGAACTACTCCAGACCAGATGCTTAACTGCTAATTTACTTACCTGCTCCAGTGTGGATGCCTGCTTGGTAGCGTTGTCAGCCAGGTTTATTGCCTCATTTGCCATCAGTCTGTTCTGCTCCGTCTTGTTCTTTAGAGCTTTCACCTCCCTGGACAGGTTAGTTAGACGCATCATGATGTCCATCTGCTTGTTATCGAGGTGCAGCAGCCCCTTCTCCACCTGCAACGCCAAGGGTTAAATTAGAAATGCATTATGGGGACAAACGTAAGGATGCTTAGAGATGTCTTGACTGAATACCTCAGCAGTGGTGTTCTTGGTTCTGTTTAGGTTGTCCTGAGCAGCCTTCAGCGCCTCCCTTGCCTTGTCTATAGCCGTCTCAGAGACATTCAAAGCCTGCTTGGTTTTATTGACGAGATCCTCCACACCCAGTGCATGGCTCCTGGACAGCAATTGTATGATGAGCAGCAGGTGAAACAGACAATCTCCTCTGTGTACCATTTAATTTCCCCATCCCAGTTGTGGGTGTGGGGCTATCATTTGGTAAACCAGGTTTTTTGTAGAATAACCAAACATATAAACACACGAGTGTGCGATAGGCTTGCACTCTTTCTTCTCACGTCTGGGTAAAACATGACAGTATGAGTCAGATTAGGGATATATTATGTAACTTTAATGAATTCTCATATGTCCACAGAGATCACTGGTTTTACCGTAGTTTGTCCTTTTTGACCAGACCTTGAATAAGGATTTCCTCTGACCTCTAACAGAGAATAACAACTTCTCCAGAATGTGAAAGCCCTTTAAGATTTTGAACCCTCCATCAAGTGTGGCTGCTTTAGATTTAAACCATTTTCTAGTGATAGACAGTTTTCTCTGCTGCTAGTGTGAAATATCTTATTTACCCTCGTCTCCCCCTAACATGGCATCTTCCTCCTCTCGTTAAGGCAGCGCTTACGATGGATGCTCCTCAAGATGTGGCCTCCTGAAAGTTGCATGGCCTCAGTCACCTGTCTCCACATGTATGTACTGTGATGTTTGTCTGGATGGGTGTACTGGAACTGTAATTTCGTTCGTGCTCTTGTTGGATACCCTCATCTGATAATCTGATACGAATGACCATAAACAATAAATAAATGAATCTTGATCTAAGTACAGGACTTTACACTGATTCTCGCTGTTAAGATGTTATCAGACAAACTGTTTAAAAATAAAAAACTTTAAAGTCCCTGAATAGATGAAAGTCAAATCTGATGGAAAAAGAGTTGGATGTACAACCAACACATTCAAAATGTGGCTGATATAGACAGTTCTTATCAATGGCTCCAGTGGGACTGAATAACACTAAAATCTCTCAGTCATGGCTGCACAAGAGCACGTTTTCAGCATTAGAGCAACAGAGACAAGGGTCAGCCACATCAGAATGGTCCCAAGATGCTTGCTAATATGCCACTAAAACAATCCAGCACATAATAGCTTAGTGCTAGAGGCTGGCAGGAAAATTATCCATGGAACTTCAGGACCAACGGGTGTGAAATATGTAGAGAAACACGTGATGGAGTTTCAGCATTTAAAGCGGAAGACACCGCCAAGGGTGTTGGAGGACAATAGAAGTGAGATTCAGTGGGACTACAACACCCTGACCAATAAGCAGGTTATAACTAATCAACCAGACATTGTGGTGGTGGGCAGGGGGGAGAGTAGAGTGCAAAACTGACAGATGCAAAAATCCTAATCAAGATTATTATCAAGAGAACGGAACATGCAACAAATACTAAGACTTGAAACTGCTGGTTGGAGCTGTAACCACCAAACTAGAGACCACTAGGGACTAAAGCAGATTCCAGGAGAGACCTCACAGATCTCTGCCTAAAAGAGTTCAAGAACCATCAATGGAACGACACAGAAGCGTTTAGCTGTAGCTTAAATGGAACCCCCTGAGTGGAGAGGACGTTGTAAAAATGTTTCCCATAACTAATTAACAGCAACTGGAAAGCTTTGTGAAAACACCTGCAGATTGATTCAAACACTGACACACCACATAGTTTTATAATGTAAAGCTGGCGTATAACTCACTCTGCATCTTTAGCTTTGTTCAGCAGGTCCTCAGCATTGCGGATGAGCTGCGAGGTTTGATTCATAATTCCTTGAACGTTGCTGAGGTTTGCAATGTTGTCTCTGATCTGCATGGTCATTTTATCTAAAGTAGTACTGTTGAGTGGTAGCTTGATATCTAAGACCTGCTGGGCCACCTTCTGGATGCTCTCAGGATCTGCTCCCTCCTCTGCTCAACACAACGGTGGACAGAACAAAAAGTAAAGCAGGGTCTTAATGTAACAACGTCAGGGCTTAACTGGGCCTGAGACATCTGACACGTACCTGTGAGGAAGTCTTTGATCGTCTTAATGAAATCCTTAAGGTCTTTATTGGTCTTTTCAAAGTCGTCCTTCTTCTTCTGGGCTTTCTGCAGAGCATTCATTGTCCGGTTCTTCACATCCCGGGTCTGAGAAGCTATGTCCTGAAGCTGGACCCAAAGAACATAACAGGTCAATGAAACAACTCGCCGCAGGTTTGGCAGTCAAGGAAAGCGTCAGTACCTTCTTCGCCACCCCCTGTAGCTCCTCCATGGTGGCTTTCAGACTGTCTGTGAGGTTTTCTGCATCTCTCAGAACAGCCAAAGAAAAGCTCTTCGTCCCGTTGCATCCCTCTACACCGCAAACAAGGTTACCCTGATGGTCATGGCAGCCACACTGGCCGTTAGAGCAGCTGCTCTTTTGGCTGGTGTTGGTCGGACCACCACACACCTTAAAGGAGAAATTAGATCAACTTCAAATATATTAAACCAATCTTAAAGTTAAAGTTTCAAGTATATTAAATTACTGCTTGACTTGGTAAAATTATTCAAAAATATGAATAGAAGCGTCCATATGAATTTAGTATAAAATTAGAATAAACATTGTGCTGCAGATTGTTAAAGTTATTAGAAAAATCAAAATCAAAAAGTCTGGGTTTCTGATTGCAATATTATGAAATTATTTCATGAAGCATGTTGAATAAAACAATAGTTTTTAGTGTGAGAACCTTTATTTAACAAGAACAGAACCCTTTTATTTCCCTAACAGCAGGACAGACAGCAGGTCTAAACAGGAACGCTCCCAACAATCAAACCACATGCAGGATTATTAGTTTATCTTACTGGTGCCAAAAAAGGCAAACGTTTATTTTGTCTTCACCTATCCAAACTTTCTGGTAATTTACAGTTTTCATCACTGTCTTGATTAAGACAGTGATAAAAACTGTAAATTATGGAGGAAAGCAAAGACGATAAGTTTGATCAAATATCAGCTTTAATCAGATAATGATACTCTGAACATTCATTCTCTGTTCCTGTGACTTTGGTAAAACTCTGATTCATAAAATATATTTTCGCTAATAAATTCACTCATTTAATAAACTTTGCATAGAAAATAATCACATAAATTTTCCAAATGAAAATAAGCTGTAAATGCTGTATATCACATGTGCAATGATGTGAGTTCCACATGTACACTTGTGGTTTTGGAACATGGTTTTCACATGTGAGAAATATATGATCATGTTTTACATCACCTTATTGAATAATATTTTATTTTCTTGAAAATGTATTTTTATAACATTAAAGTTCTGTTTGGGTTTTATAAGTGTTCTCATGTCTGCTCGTATTACATGGTGATACTTTTCAGAACAGCCACTTTTGTGTATAATAAATCCTAGCTGATTTGTTTCCTCTAGTGCTAAATATCTAAAGCTAAACTGAAGTTGGGTTGTCTGCTTATCCTGCTCTAATCAGTGCTATGTCCTCTGAGACTGCACGTGGATCTCTGGCTGCCAGACTTTTCTAAAGTAAAACAGGAGGCAGACGTTTTAGTCTTCAGCCTCCGAAGTTTACCTTTTGGCTGAGATGCTGGACCTGGTCACTGAGGTTTTGTGTCTTTTGGTGCAGCTCATCTAAAGACTTGTTGTGAGCCGTTACATTCTGGAGGAACTTGTCTTTCACCGTGTCCAGCAGCAGCTCTGTGATCCCTCGGGTTTGGTTGGACTGTTCAAGTGGATTTCCAGGCCCTGACACTGAGGCGTTGCACCTCTCGGCTTGCTGTGACTCCTGGTAGTATTTTTTCACTTTGTCAAACTGATCTGTGGGAAGAGAGGAGCAGCGGTACACCAGGTATAATTTGTCATATGTATTTAGTGCATTTCTAGTAAGATATCATGTTATAGACTGTGATGTAGATATATTTATACATTTGAGACTAATTTTGAAGTAACTTCTCAGCAAGATATAGGAGGTTGTTTTAAGTCAATAATGTTGATTATTCACTTGTTTTCTGTCATCTTTTCAGCCTAATTTAAGTGTAATACTAGTATTGGTTTGAGTGATACCTGTAAATCCTGACGTGAGGTAGTTTTCTAGCAGCTGCTGTTTGTGAGCGACTGTAAAGTTGAAACGCCTCAGCTCTCTCTCCAGCTCCTCCAGCGTGAGCTTCAACAACTCGTCCGCTTCTTTTGTTTTGTTCGTATCTTCTCCGATTTCCATCAGACGGTGATTTGTGAGAAGAAGTTCAGGTCTGAAAGACATTTTAGGGAACTGCACCTTTTAGGGAACTGCAGGTAGACGAGAGTCCAACCATCTGAACACAGTTGTAGTTTCTCACCTGAGATCATCGATGCTCTGTCCAATCAGCTGTTGCGTCCTCTCTGTGTCTCCTGTATCAATCAGGTCCTGCACCTGCTTCAGCTTCTCCTCCAGCTCCTTGATGCGGTTGCTGCCGACTCCAGACACGTTCCCGTTCCCCTGGATCTTCTGTACAGTGTACTGTATGTGGTCTAGGTCTCTTCTGATCTGGCACAAGTGGTCGTCCCACAGCTGGAAGCACTGATGACACTGAACACAGTTGGGGAAGACGCCCGTGAAACCACGAGTGCACTCGTCGCAGCGAGCTCCCGCCATCCCTTCCCTGCACTTGCACTGGCCTGTTTCTCTGTCACACTGGGCCGTCTGGGAGCCCAGCGGGTGACAGCTGCACTCTAAGGAAGCAGAGAGAAAAGTTACGCTAACTTCAGGATTCAGTCTCTGAACATTATCTGTTACAAGCACAAACTCTTTGAATCCCAAACTTCATCTGAATCGAGCTGATAAGTTTATAATACATTATACCTTAAAGTAAATGTAACTGTCAGCCGTCTAAGGATCAGATCATTTGTTAATATTTTCTGATTAGTGGTGGATCATCTTTGCACATTCCAAAGCAAAAGCAGGCTTTTAAGAGCAGTCATGAAATTCACTTAATGTTCAATTTAGAGTAAAACTGAGAGAACTTTCACTGTCAGACCATAAAATTTTTATCGTCATCTGTTACTGTAATCAGTCTGTTTCTGGACAGCTCAAATAAAAGTGCTCCAGATTATGATTCTGGCCTGTCTGCCTGCTCTGTTTTCTCTCACTGCTGCAATAATCAACTTCTGAGCTAATTACCCTCATTTCTGACTTTATCTAACCCTCTCTGGCAGGCAGAAGGCAGCAGATTCTTAAAGCTTTCTAGTAAGTGAATATCCAACGTCTCCCTTTCTGCCTCCTGATCGCTGTCTTTCATCTCACCCTGGTCAGCCTGATGCCCTGACTCCTGATTCCTGCCTGACCCTCAAATCTTTCTTCTACCTCAGGGTCCAGGCCTGCCACGCTGTTTCTGAGTCCTGCAAAGTCAGCCACACCAGTGAGTTCCTACAGCTACATGATGCTCTCCTAACAGGAGCAGCAGATATTCACACCGCTGTTCTGACAGTTTAGACATGAATCTGTAAAACGCGACACTTTTCCTTTAACGTTAGAAAACACAAACTTGTATTTGTTAGGTTTTACCAACACAAAGTAACGCATGATTGTGTTCAGTGGAGCGTCATTTTAATAACAAACTAACATTTTCAGATGGCCTTGGCATGTTAGGCTTTTTTTTTAAAGCTTAGGAACTCAAACACTAAAGGAAATGTTTGCAGACTGTTAGCGGCGTGTTTATGATCCTCTGTCCTTGGTGTGAAACTGAAATGTTGACTGTCTGGTAGAGCATTTAACTTTGATCTGTACAACTGTGTTGATATCTGTTAACCCCAACCCTACAATTTTATTAATCGTTTTATTATTTGTGAACCCCAAAATAACATTACAAGACTCTGGTGACCCTCTAAATTTCTATATATGAATTTAATCACATTTATTTAAAAATACATATAGGGTGAAATAAATATTTTTGTAATGGTGTAATTACATAATTCAAAAGTGATACAGCATTATTATTAGTTAATTTATTTTTTGATTGATTTATTAATTAGTATTCTATACAGGACTCCTGCTGTATGACTTACCTTTACACTCCACCTGTGGGTCCCCCCAGTGCTTCTCCTGGCACTCTGTGCACCGCTGTCCTCCAAAGCCAGGCCGGCAGTAACACTGGCCCGTGAACTGCAGCGTGATAGAAACATGCACTCATCAAGTGTTTTCTAACTCTTCCATCCTTCCAGCTGCTCTCTCTCGTCCTCACCATGTTGCAGTTCCCCCCCAGAGAATGCTGCTGGTCGCAGCTACAGGGCTGACAGCCGCCCGCCTGGCCGTAGTTCCAGTGGTCGGGAGCACACTGGTCACAGCTGTTACCCACCACAGACCCCCTGCAAGGACACGCTCCAGTGCGACGGTCACAGAGACACTGGCCGCTGCTGCAGGCCGACACCAAAGTGCCAGCAGTCACACAGGTGCATCCTGGGAAACATAATTTTACACAAAATTCCAACAATGGGAAAAATTATTGGCACCATCAACTTAATAATTGGTTGCACATCTTTGGAAAAAAATCGCTTTCGTATAACCATCAAAAGCTTCTTACATCTCAACTGGAATTTTGCAAACTGCTCCAAGTCTCTCATATTTGAAGGGTGTCTCCTACCAACAGATATTTTAAGATCTCTCCACAGGTGATCAATGGGATTTAGATCTGGACGCTTTGGTTCCATCCATTTTTAGGTGCTTTTTTTACTATGTCCTCAGACGGTTCTCTTCTCCTCTTCTGTTCTCCATCCTCAGTGTGGTAAACTCAGACACTCAATCTAAACATTGAGATCACTTCTCTCCTTTTTATCTGGTTTCAGGTGTGATTTCTAAATTGTCCTCAAAGGTGCTGATCATTTTGTCCAGCCCATTTTTGGAGTTTTGTGTAAAATTATGTCAAATTTCCCTTTTTCTCCAGTTTTTTGTGTTGTTCCGATAAACACAAAGGAAATAAACACGTATATAACAAACACGTGTAATCACAAACATTTTCTGGGAGGAATACTCTTCAATTCAGGGGTGCCAACATTACAGCCATGACTGCATTCATGTAACATTATTTTTGGTTTTTTAAATGAAGTCTGAACCCTGTGACCTCCCTGTGGTCTAAATATAACTAAACCCACTCAGGTCCCAAAAAGGGCTTTAAGTGTAATCCATGTTTTAAGGTTTTAAGGTTTTAATCAGACCTACTCAGAACCCAGCATTCAATCAGGATTTTTGTTCCTATAATGGTGCAGCTGATTAAAAGGGAAATTTGCCTCTGATCTCAGAGCTCGTTTCCTGAACCCCTGGGAACAAAAGCTGGTATCAGCGCCGCGTTTCTTCACTTACGTCTGCAGTCCTTGGTCAGAGCGTTGCCGTAATATCCTCCTTCACACTGGGAACAGGACGGCCCGTCGGTGTGGTACAGACACCTGAGGCACTGCCCGCTTCTGGGGTCACATGACCCAGGATCCTGGGGGTCGATGTTGTCGTTGCACTCGCAGGGGCTGCACTGACCCCCCGGTTGTTCCGGGTTGCCATAGTAACCTGGGGCACACCGATCGCAGCGAGGACCTTGGACAGGAGTAGGAGGTCAGTGTTGAGTGGTTGATATTAGTGGTTTGAGAGATTTTCTATCAAATGTGCAACTAAAAGGGACATAATGGTTTTTCTTAGGGGGAAGAACTCGATCTGATGGAGGGTTAGGGTCTGTCATCAGGAGCCAGTATCATTACTGCGGTCCATAGCACTCACCAGTGTCTGATTCCTGTCACGTCAAACCTATTCTGTTTTCTGTGGACCACTGTCTACAGTAAATGAGGTATTTACCAGATAACTCCATTAATTATAATTAAAAAAAATATTATTCAGTTTTCATACCAAACTTGATTTAGATTTCCCTACAAAAGTTTAAATACTTTGTCACTTTAACTCTAACTCTAACTCGCTGTCTGAAAGGCATCAGGCTGTAATCGCCACGTCAGTGTTTTCGGGTTAATGTGCGGTGTTATAAGAAAACTTGTAACTTCCCCCCCCCACAGCACAGGTAACTAAAAAATAAAATATATGAAGGTAAAAACATCAGAAAAGTGTGGGATTATGATGTGTTGGCTCACCTGTATAGCCTTGGTTGCAGTTACATATGATCTGATTTGAGGTCTGGTCAGCCTGACAGGAATAACCATTGAAATGATTTGAGCCGGGGATACCAGGGCAGGGGCAGGGGTGACAGTGGTCCCCTGATCCAAGCACTGGGTTTCCATAGAAACCTTCCATGCAGCTGTGATGAATAAGGAGAGACAGTTTATAACAAGCAGCAAAGACCAAAGACGGCGTTCACACTGATCTCTATTCACCGTTCGCAGAAGTGTCCCGCTGTGCTGTCCCTGCAGTCTCGGCACTCCCCGGTACGGGGGTCGCAGAGGTCGGCGTGGCCGTTACACTGACAGGGGCTGCAGCTGGGGAAGCCCCACTGGCCGGGTTGGCAGTCTGAGCACTGGCGGCCAGTGGCGCCCTGTCTGCAGGGGCACTGACCTGTAACTGGGTCACACTGGTGGCTGAAGGAGCCGTCCGGGTGGCAATCACAGCCTGTAAGAACGAGCAGAATCCTCTTCTGTCTTACTGTTCATCATCAGTGATCCTTCAAGGTGAACTATCTTCATTAACAACAGTGTTGTTGGTTTTTAACGGGTTTAAAGTCAAATAAGCCAAATGCAACATTTTCTCTCAGTTACTGTGTTTATCTCATTATCTTGAATACGCTTTCATCAGACCTGCAGTTAAATTACGTGTTTATCACTGAATTGAAGCAGAGACCACCAACCTGTTCTAAATTATTACATCTAATCATCAACCGTGATAAAGAACAGTAACAGACTCACCAGTGCAGCCATTAAATCCAAACCCGTATGTTCCTGGAGCACACTGGTCACAGCTCCTCCCTATGACGTTGGCTTTACAGCGACACTGACCTCCGACCTTCTCACACTGGCTGCTGATGGAACCCTGAGGATCACACTGACAGGCTGCAGGCAACAGATAACAAATGATTATGGTTCAAGCTTGACTCCTCATCCTCTGGGCGCTTGTCCACTTACGCAGAGCTCCATCGTGAATAATGGCTGAGATGCTGCAGATGAGTTTGGAGCACATCTCAGCCAGAACCGGCATCGGCGCGATCATAAAGGAATCCACACACATGTAGCGGATCATGTCCTCTCTGTGCTGCTCCGCATCAGGACCAGTCCCGTGGAAACCAGTAAGCTCGGAGTAACTGGGAATCAATACCAGCTATGCGGGGAAATAAATCAATGAATGAAACAGAGTCTACAGGATTACAAGCAGGGATGGAGAGACTGGTGGTCATAGTAGGCCCATGTCATGCCTGCTGGGCTCTGATTGGTTATTAACAGGTCAGGAAAGAAACGAGATAACTGACAGAAGTTAATTTAAATGTGTTTCCCTCAAATATTAAGTTTTTTAAATGATCCTGTAGGTCATTTGTATTAAAATGGTTTTCATTTTAGTCTATATCAAGATCATGAATGTTCTTAAAATGGTTGGATGTGGCTAAATGTATTGATAAAACTACTATTAACAAAACTATTAGTAAATAGCTGTCTCTGTGTTTGATGAATTCTTCTTAAAATCTTTAACATATTTTCTCATTATTGCAATTTGACAGTAGACGGATATAAAAAACCACTTTGATTTAAAGATAAAATATTATATAACAACTCCACTGTTATCTTCAAGGTTGGTCTAGGACCACATAATTACTTATGGCGGACTGGATCTGGGTTTTATAAATGTGATGTGGTGAAAAGTTTGATTTAATTTATGTTCCTATACCTGTGATGAACTTTTATTTTTATTAAAGATAAAAAGCAACACAAAAATCCCTTGAAGAAATTATTTTCATCTGATAAATGTACAACATCTTACTAATAACTGATAAACTATATATGTGTATATATGTGCAAAGATGAATTACTTTAACTGCTGAACTTTCACTTTCCTACCACTAGGGGAGCTCTGAAACCTGCATCCTGCACCTGAACCATCCTTCTGCCACCAGTCAACATTAATCTCTTTCTACCAATTTTACACAACAATTTGTTTAATATAGAAACAGAGAAATCATCTACATTTTTAATATGCTTGTGAATAATGAGAGGAGCTGGTCTGTGATTAGTTTTTCTTACCGAGTCAATGAGGATGAAAGCGGTGAGGTGTCTATAAGCGACTCCGTGTCGCTGGAACCTGATTGATACCACGTAGCGATTACTGGGCTCAAAACAATATGGTCTGGACATGAGGATGTATCTGTGGGAACAAGTTAGAGTCATTACTCAGGTGCTTATTGTACATCACTGTATCACTGCGCACACAAATAAGCATGTGTGGACATTTGTCCTAATAAAAAGCATCAATACTAAATGACAGTACAAAACAACCAAAAACACGGGTTAGGCCTCTGACATCCATCTTTACTAATGTATAGCCAAAAGCAGAAAATCATCAGGCATAGAAAACATATCATTATCCTGATTATACAGTACCTGTCAAAAAACACACAAGAGCTGAGAACAAAACTGCAAACCAGCATTTATAGCTGAAAACATGCGCAGAGAATGCACAAAAAACACATTCAGAACATGCAGTTTAGGGCAAAGCAGATACAGAAAGCACATGGTGACTCTGAAAGAGTTGCAGAGATCCGTTGCTCGGGTGGGAGATTTTAGTTGTGTAGTTCATAAATATGAGCGATACGGAGGGGAAGAACAAAGACCTATAAAGTTTTACTTGCTGGTAACTTCAAGCCATGCAGGAAACAGCAAACTGGCCTACAAGCAAAATGTTATGTGGTCGAAAGCTGAATGTAGAATGTTCTGTGAAATCTAGAGGTGCTGCTGCCTTTAAAATGAAGGTTTCAACCTGAAACACTACAGGGAGGAAAATCTGCAAGCATGCTGCTCCCTCCACAGTCAGCCCCTGTGGAGAGATACCTGTGTCATGTTGTACGATAACTGCAGCCCAGGGACAAGTCTCTGGATGGTTTGTTCTGAAGGTAATTTTAGTGCAAGCTTTACTTTTATGTGATAAAACAGCTTCTGATTCTGAATCAGAGGATTTTTATAAAACCCAAACTTACAAACTCCAAACACACACAAAAAGAGGTCATGTGATCCCATACAGTCACTTGACTATTAGGAGTTGGAGTTTTTTTTTACTGATTCAAAAGGTAGGAAAGCTTTTTTCACTGTATGAGAACATAGATCACAAATGGGGCGGAACAGAGTCTGGTCAAACTCCATGAACCTCGGCTAGAGGTGAAGGGTCGGCCATAAATCACAGCCTTTCAGTCAGATTGCACCCTCTCTCTGTTTGTTCTGCAATGTTCACACAATCTGCACCAGCGCTAACAAAGCGGCAGTCTTCCTGTACCTGACTCCTACAAATACTCTGCAGTGTGTTTGCCCACCTGTGTCTCACAAGCCAGAGCAGGCTTCAGTGACACCAATTATGCAGTTTCTCCCCTGTTGCTATGTGGGATAGGTGAACTCACATAGGGGCGCAGCCTCCTCCCTCATTCTTATCTAGTGTCGGGTCCGTACCTGTTGTGGTGCACCAGGGTTTCAGTGTAGAGCTGTTCGGTTGGAAGAAGGTTCCCACACCTGAGGCTTGAGGGCAGCTCAGCAGAGGTGATACTGACCACAGCCTCCCAGTCCTCTGTGGACTGCATCAAGACACAGTCAGGACATTTCTGTTGGGCTTGAAAAGCTCTGGGTCACAGTCTACACCGAAACACACCTCAGGCTCGTAGCGGATCATGATCTTGTATTCCATGGCGTAGGGGATGTTGTCGATACTGAACACCAAGCCAGCGCCGTCTTTCACACGAGCCAAACCGGTACCGGTCCATGTGGCGACGTGGCTGGGAGCGTGCTCTCTGTGGACGGTGGTGACGTCCGGCTGTGAGGGAGGCAGACATGTCACCCACATACAGTATTCAGGGATAACTCAAAGCCTGGAAAGTTACTACAGCTCTTAGGTTGCAGTAAACCAACACAAAGCAGCCCATCACTTACAGGTTTCAGCATATGTTTGTACCAGCTTTGAATATCTTAAAACTGAATATTTTACCAATTCTTTCTTGCAAAGCAGGAACATTCCTCTAAAAATTCATAAATAAGTTCTTCTTTGTGTTTCTCAGACACCTAGAATCTCAGATCACACTGAAAGGTTCAATTGTTCCATAGAAACTGTGAATAAAACTCAGGAGATATTGATTACAGGTAAATCAATGACATAAAATGATGATTAGGTTTTTATCACTTTTTTTCCCGATCTTGTTAAATAAAAAAAAGTCACGGCTTGTTTTTAAACTATTCTGAATCACATTAATAGATTGTAAGAATTTCAGTTTTTAAACGTTATTTGCAGCAAGTTTTTTCCTGTGTTCAGCCAAGAGTAATCAAGAGTAATCCTACTGTGTCCTGAAGCTGCCGGATGCGCCTCAGAGCTGCCTGAGACTGCTGCAGGCTGGAAATGCGCCGGTGTCGCCGATGCCTCCTCGCCTGGTTATTGAGATGCTGAATGCAGTCGTTTGCCGCCTCCGGACGCAGCTGACCCTGAAGACAGAGGGGAAACGTGAGATCATGTTATCTACAGCAAGTGGAAGATTTCTGCTCATATTTCATGGTCTGTGGAAGTTATCTCTGCTTTTACTTTACGAAAATGTCAAAGATTGAGGTGTATTTTTTAATGATTCATTTTTTCAGGTAAACCTGAAACCAGACATTTACATAAAAATAGTCATTATCTTTGTCGTTGTCTTATATCAAATCAGATGAAACTTTCTGTTGTAGGTAAGTTTGGATTTTCCACATTATTTAAAATAATCTTCTGACAGAGGTTACATATATTTCCTCAGTATTTTGAAGCATCTCTGAATTACTCCTGTTATTGTTTTGTGTTCCATTCAAAAGCTTCCTACAAACTGTGGCCCATTCCTCCAAATATAACAGATATAAAGAAGAGTAGGTTTTATGTTTTACCCACAACCTTTCAATGGAGTAACGTGTTAATGACAGGCTGTAACCAGGCTGTAACCAGGCTGTTACCAGGTTGGTGGTATGATTAGTCTTTTATACTGTGGCTCATTCCTTCCTGTTGCAAGTTTTAATTCTTTAAAAAAAACTCTACAACCTCCTTTGTTAATGATCCTGAATGTTTGTTTTTTGACAGAATATTTACAGGATGAATGATGTGTAGTTATTAAACCATAACTCTCCACAATAGTAAAGACTACAAAACATTTTTAAATACAGAAATTGATTAATTTGTGATTTAGAACTGATTTGTTTATCTATTATTACCTTGATGAATTAAATGTATGTAACTCAGTCCTTATAAACCAAAATAAGTTGGATTAGTAATTATGTTTTAGTTTCTGTGTTGCACAATAAAATAATCAATTATGGAGCCGACACTGAGCCCTGAGGAACACCACTGGGAACGTTTATGGGTTAAACAAAATTCTGAATCTTTACCATTTTTTTCTGTCAATCAAAAAACTCCTCACTTATTTTATTATTGTTCCCCTGATAATGTTCTGCTTGTGTTAAAAACCTGGTCCAGTAAAACAGTGATACTCTCTACTCAATATATTAGTGCTGGTTCATCTTTATGTTCTCAGTCAGTGGATAGGAAAGTGAGTTTTATTCTGATTTAAAGTCAGACAAATGTTGGATCTTTTATTTAAAGTACAAATAACTATTGATTCAACTGTATCTGCGCCCTATTTCTAAGTAATGTCTTTTATCCCCTCTAGTAGGGCTTTGAGTCCTGTCAGGACACAGGACAGTCACACTTCAACACACATCTCATCTCACTATGTGCTTCGCACCACAGCCTTTCTTCTCACTACATTCCAAAGTCATTGAAGTCAGTTTTCCACACATTCCTGCTGCAGAGATGTTGCAAGTGTGGACTGTCAGAGCTTGCCTGAAGGACAAACCGTAAGATACCGGCCGTCTTAGGAGTGCACAATACAAATGGATGAGAAACACAAAGGAATGGAGGAAAGCAGCTACCAAGATGAAGAAGAATGAAGTATTCAGTAGTAGACAAGATTACCTACAGGAAAGACATTAGTCTGACAATTTAAAGCGAGTTTCCAAGCAACCCAGAGATGAACAGACAAATCCACAGGTAAACTAAAAACAACCCATAATTTTTTATTAATAAATGAACCGCACAAAAACACCCCAGCAGAACACTGGAGACGCTCTTTGGTGTAAAACTTTGGCAGCAAGGGAGGAAGACTTTCCCAGATAACTGAGAGCCTGAATGAGTTAAATCAGTTAAAGTGTTGAATATAAAACATCTTTTTGCCCTGGATGATAAAGTGCCCATAAACATAGTTTTCTGTATCCTTGAGACTGAAGTGACTGAATTAGCTCAGTCACTTTATAAGCAGTAACTGCTTATAAAGTGACTGAGCTAACCCTCATTACTTTGTGTTCAATATGTTTAATATTATTTCAATATTATAATATGTTATTTTTTGTTAGAAATCTGTTTTCATTAGTTTGACGTTAGAAGTCCTTTTGCCAGATGTTTTTATAAGCTAAAGTAAGATGCTGACATAAGATAAAGAACAGTTAACCCTGTTATCAAGCAGTTATGATCCATCTTTGTTTTAAATTATAACTAAAACTCTGCTATAAAGCTAATTTACTTACTTTTCCTATTTTTTCAGTCATCCTGGCCATACTTCTGATATAACTGCATATAATCTGCAGTAAGGTCTTAAATAGTACGATTCTTTTGAATGGCTCTGATTAAACATCATAAGTGGGTCATCAGGTTAAAAGCCTTCCTGGCTACCAGGATTACCATTCAGCGGGAACAGATAAGCTCCAGCAATGCCGAACAATTCAAAAAGGAAGAATATTATTGTAGGTATACTTGAGTTACTCTGCTCAGGGTCTCACATAAACTCTAACTGCAACTAAATCAGACCCACAAGCCAGATAAGAATTTAAATGAGCAGTTTGACATAAATAATCCTTCATAAAAGACATTACATTTGAGAATAGTTGTGTTAAGGCAGCATGGGATGTTTACCTGATGACTAATTTCATTCTCTCAGTCATTATCCACATTTGTATGGTTTACAGTATGTGAAGACCTAAACTTGTATTTAAGACCTGCAATGATAAAAACAGTCTAAATTATCATGTTGATTTAGGGATTTCGTTGGTTTTATTTTGCTTATCTAATAACGTTTTTGGTTGACTTGTTACTCCGTTTTTTTCTATCTGACATGTAAAACTGTCAGAGTGAGTTCTTTTCAGCCTCTTCTCCAGGTTGTCCACAGGGGGTCGCCAGTGCTCTCTCTATGCTGGAGCGCCTTGCACTCCAGGTGCTCCCAGTTGACGTTGATGAGCTGAGCCAGTATAAGAGGAGTGGTAGATCAGCTACTCGACGCCTGATGGTTTGTTTACTCCTGGTGATCTCAAGTCCTCAGTGCCAGTTTCTTGCCTTCAGTGTTACTAGTTGTATTTTTTGCCGTATCTCTCGCTTTAGTATTTTCTCCAGTGTTTTTCCTCCTGTTGCCTTTTCTAGTTTTTTGAGTTAATATTATTTTGATACTTTGTTGCTGCCTTCCCATGCGCTTAACAACCCTTGTGCTCACCTCAGGTTCCCGTCATTTCTAGTGCTCAATCCCTCTCAAGATTTCTCTCTGATTTGCTGCATCCATCTGGTCTCCCCACTCCTCTTGGCTCAGCTCGGTCTGCCCGCTCCAGCATTGCCCCATCTGCCGCACCCCCCCAAGGACAACTTCTTCACCAGATCACTGCTGAAAAGGACTCACAACTCACTCCTGCCTGGTGTCAACCATTCAACCTCTCAAAGTAAGAACGTTCCAACATTACTCTCTCTCCATAATTCATCTACTCACCTGCCCTGTCCTCACCCTCAGAAGTCTCCGGTCTCCCACGTTGTCTTGTGCTCAGTCTCCTACCGTTTCCCGCTGCCCCGCTGTTCCTGTTGCCCCGCCGTACATTGCCGTTGTTCGCTGCTGCCTGTTAGCGAATCCCTCTCCTCACCTTTTCAATAAATTCATTATAATTTATCTCCTGAGATTCCTCTGTTTATGTGGCTCCGAAGCTTAAACGCTATGACAGAACACTCAGGCCAAGCAGACCCACAAGAGGCTCTCAGGAGGGTTATCACCGATCAGTCAGCCATGCTTCACTCTCACGAATCCGTCCTCCGATCTCTTTCAGAACAGTAAGCCACAACGAATAAAACCCTGGATCAAATAAATCAACTCCTCCAAAATCTTGTCCCTAGACCCTCCGACCTTGTTCCGCCACCGTATGAGGGCACAAAAGCTTCCCTTCCACTGTCACCACCACTTCCGCATTGACAAAGTCAGGTTCTGGTTTCTCGAGGGGTTCGACTTCCGGTTTCAGAAAGTTATTCGGGGGAGGCTGGCGGCTGCGAGGGGTTTATGATGCAGTGTTCCTTGGCTTTTGCCCATTCCCCGCACTCTTTTCTCAATGATGACGCCAAGATAGCGTTTGTTATCGGTCAGTTGTCGGGAACAGCGGCAAGAAGAGGGGAAGGGGAGTCGCTGTATACGTTAATAACAAGTTGTGCCACCCGTGACACGTAACTGTGAAGGAGCGTGTGTGTTCACCGTTCATCATTGTTTACATTCCACCGGCTGCAGACGCGTCGCGGGCGTGTGACGTCATCACACCTGCGACCTCCAGACTGCAGACCCTGCACCCCAGTGCTTTTATCGCCATTTCGGGGGATTTTAATCATGTCACTCTCACCTCAACCCTACCCACATTCAAGCAGTTTGTGGACTGTAAAACCAGAGACAATAACACAATAGACCTGCTGTATGCTAATGTTAAGGATGCATACAGTGCCACACCTCTACCTCCACTTGGCAGAGCTGACCACAACATTCTGCACCTGAAGCCACTCTACATCCCTGCTGTCCAGAGGCAACCTGTGGTCACCAGAACTGTTCAGCAATGGTCACCGGAGGCTGAGGAGACCCTCCAGCGATGCTTTGAGGTAACAGACTGGGATGTTCTCTGTGACGCTCAGGGAGGGGACATCAATGACCTCACTGACTGCATCACGGATTACTTTAACTTCTGCATCAACAACATCATCCGCACAAAGACTGTGAGCTGCTACCCCAACAACAAACCGTGGGTGACCAGGGACATCAAGGCAGTACTGAACAGGAAGAAGGCTGCATTCAGGAGCAGGGACAAAGAGGAGCTGAGGAGAGTACAGAGGGAACTGAGGGTGAGGATTGAGGAGGGCAAGGACAGCTAAAGGAGAAAGCTAGAGAGCAAGCTCCAGCAGAACAACATGAGGGAGGTGTGGAGTGGGATGAGAGCCATCACTGGCCACAGCAAAAAGGGCGACCAGCTGATGGAAGGAGACCTACAGGAGGCTAACCAGCTAAACCTGTTTTTCAACAGGTTTGATGAGACAGTCTCTGCCCGCCCTCCCCCCAGCTCCTCCAACGACGCTGTTAGCACCTCATTGACCACGCCCGTCCACCCTGCACCCCCC
>JAVLVB010000700.1:110274-121904 GCA_032876305.1 Orestias chungarensis | reverse complement strand
GGTGTGGAGTGGGATGAGAGCCATCACTGGCCACAGCAAAAAGGGCGACCAGCTGATGGAAGGAGACCTACAGGAGGCTAACCAGCTAAACCTGTTTTTCAACAGGTTTGATGAGACAGTCTCTGCCCGCCCTCCCCCCAGCTCCTCCAACGACGCTGTTAGCACCTCATTGACCACGCCCGTCCACCCTGCACCCCCCACACACCACCAACTCTCCTCAACTGCTTAGGCAGCAACATAGCCCGCCTGCCCATCTTCATCTGAGGGACTCTCCCCGCCATCCCCCATAACCATCACCGCAGAAGAGGTGAGAAGAGAGTTCAGTCGCCTGCGTCAAGGAAAGGGAGCTGGTCCTGACGGCCTCAGCCCCCGGTTGCTGAGAGGATGTGCCACTCAGCTGTGTGGGATCTTCCATCACATCTTCACCTTGAGCCTGAGCCAGAGGGTTGTTCCCGACCGGTGGAAAACTTCATGTCTGGTTCCTGTGCCCAAGAAGAAGACACCCACCACACACAGTGACTACAGGCTGGTTGCCCTGACATCACATGTCATTAAGTCACTAGAGCAGCTTGTCCTGAAGCACCTGCGTAACATCGTCGGACCTTCACCGGACCCCCTACAGTTCGCGTACCAGCCCCGGATGGGAGTGGAAGACGCCATCATCTACCTGCTGCACCGAGTCTACTCGCACCTGGAGTAGGCCAGCAGCAAGGTGAGAGTCATGTTCTTTGACTTCTCTAGTGCGTTCGACACCATCCGACCAGGTCTCCTCAACAACAAACTCCTGGACATGCGGGTGGACGCTCCTCTGGTGGCCTGGATCAACAACTACCTCACAGGCCGCCCACAGTATGTAAGACTGCAACACACCACATCAGACATCATACGGAGAAGTACGCGGGTCCCACAGTGGACAGTACTGTCTCCGTTCCTGTTCACGCTCTACACCTCAGATTTCAGGATTCGCTCAGTCCTGCCACCTGCAGAAGTTCTCAGACAACTCTGCCATCGTGGGCTGCATCAGCAGGGACCAGGAGGCCGAGTACAGGAGTGTGGTGGACAGGTTCCTGGAGTGGTGTGGGCTGAACCATCTGCAGCTTAACATCGGGAAGACAAAGGAGCTGGTGGTGAACTTCAGGAAACAGTGGAACCGCTCTAGTGGAGGACTACAAATACCTCCACATAGATAATAAACTGGACTGGTCTAAGAACACACACACTGTCTACAAAAACGGTCAGAGCAGACTGTACTTCCTCAGGAGGCTCAGATCTTTCAACGTCTGCAGGACCATGCTGCAGATGTTCTACCACTCTGTGGTCGCCAGCGCCATCTTCTACGCTGTCATGTGCTGGGGTAGCCGGCTGAGGATGGCTGACACCAACAGACTCAACAAGCTCATCAGGAGAGCTGGCTCTGTCCTGGGACTGGAACTGGAGTCTGTGGTGGAGGTGTCAGAGAGGAGGATGCTGAGGAAGCTGCTCAGCATAAAGGACAACACCTCCCCCTACATGCCACGCTGACGGCCTGTCAGAGTACCTTCAGCCGGAGACTGAGACCACCGAGAGTCACCACAGAACGCCACAGGAGGTCTTTGTTACCTGTGGCAATCAAACTGTTCAATTCCTCTTCCATCTGCAGGAGGGATAAATAGTAGTGTAGTTATTGTTATATGGTGATTGTGTACTGTACTGTGTTGTATGTGAGATGAGTGTCGTGTTAATTGTTAATTGATACCCTGGCAAAACAATTTCCTCCGGGATCATTAAAGTCTATCTTATCTTATCTTATCTTATCCTAAATGGGCTGAATCCCCTTTTCACAGATATCCTGAGTTTAGCCTGTCCTTCCAGGACTTTAAGGACGAATTCATGGTGGTTTTTGGCCACGAAACAGACTATTTAACGGTTCCCCGAAAGATACAGTAGTTAAAGCAGGGTTCTAGAATGGTAGCTGAGTTCTCCATTGAATTCAGAACATCAGCAGCCCGTTTAGAATAGGACCGTTGTTGTGCATTAAAAAGCACGTTCTTTTATGCTTTAAATGAGCATTTGCAGTATGAACTTGCTCTATTTGATGAGCTCCCCCACATTAGATGAGTTTATTGCTCTGGCTGCCCGAGTTAACGGCATTCTGAGAGAAAGAGACCGTTTAAGGGTAAACCACAGAATTTCTGCCAGCCAGGCCTCCGCTGTCGTTCAGCCACCGCCTTTGTCCGTTGAACCTCCTCCCAGAGCTGTTCCTGAGTCCCGCAGATCGTCGCCCCCGGGACCAGAACCCATGCAGGTCGGGGGAACCAGATTAACACCGGAGGAAAAGCAACGGAGGATGCAGTCAAAAGACGGTCTCTACTGTGGAACCCCTGATCACTTCATTGCTAACTGTCCAAGTCTCAGGAAGGAGAAGCTCCCCGAGAGGGTCCCCCTGTGAACGCTAGGCCACAGGCGGACCAGACCACCCGTCCTAGTCAGCCTCGTCTTCTCCTTCCTGCCACCATCATTCACAACCAGAAACCTTTCAACCTCTCCGTATTAGTAGATTCCGGTTGTGAACAATCTCTCATAGCTCAAGCCCTATTCGAACAACTACTGTTAACCATATCCCCATTAGATACTCCATTACGGGTCTCAGCATTAGATGGTAGGTCCCTTTCACAAATCACTCATGTCACAAGCCCTCTGGATTTAATCCTCTCAGGTAACCATAAAGAGCATAGGTTGTTTTTTGTTTTCTCTTCCTCTCAGCCCAACATCATCCTAGGTTTCGACTGGCTTCATACCCACAACCCCACCATAAACTCGTCAGATTGCTCCATTTCCTTCTGGTCCTCTAACTGCCTCTCCTCTTGTCTCCAGGCTGTCGTTCTTCCAAGCCCGCCCAAGGAGGACGTCTCCATCGATTCCCAGGATCTCAGCAATATACCCGAAGAATACCTGGACCTTAAGTAGGCCTTTAACAAGAGTAAGGCCTGCTCTCTACCCCCTCACAGACCATATGACTACGCCATCGACCTTTTACCCGGAGCCCCATTACCCTCAAGCCGTCTGTTCAACATTTCCCACAAGGAGCGGGAATCGATGGAGACCTACATTAACGAGTCCCTCGACACTGACATAATCAGGTCCTCCTCATCTCTCCTTGGGGCGGGCTTCCACTCCAGGTGCTCCCAGTTGGCGTTGATGAGCTGAGCCAGTATAAGAGGAGTGGTAGATCAGCTTCTCGACGCCTGAGTGTTTGTTTACTCCTGGTAATCTCAAGTCCTCAGTGCCAGTTTCTAGCCTTCAGTGTTACTAGTTGTATTTTTGCCTTATCTCTAGCTTTAGTGTTTTTCCTCCAGTGGCCCTTTCTAGTCTTTTGAGCTCCAGCATTGCCCCACGTCGTCTTGTGCTCAGAGTCTCCTGCCGTTTCCCGCTGTTCCTGTTGCCCCGCCGTACATTGCCGTTGCCCCTTGCTGCCGGATCCCTCTCCTCACCTTTTCAATAAATTCATTATAATTTATCTCCTGAGAGTCCTCTGTTTATGTGGGTCCGAAGCGTAAACGCTATGTCAAAAACTTTAATTGGACAAAAAACAGCAGTGTGGTTTTTAAGTATGTTGGGCATGAATCGACTTTTTCAACATTTCACACATTAAAAAAGAGGTGAGATGTAATTTACACAAATATGTGTGAAGTCCTGTGATGACAGTGTTCTCTCTTTTAGTAAGAGAAAGTTTATATCTAAAACAAGCCACCAAAAGTCTCTCTCTTCAAAGTGAGTGGTGATCACGTGAGGAGTGAATCTTTCTGAGCTCACCGGCAGCTTGGAGTCAGCAGGAGAGAGTCCGGAAGCTTCTTCAGCCTCATATTTGTAGTAGTCGAGAGGAGCACAGAAATAGCCAGGCTGCACTTCTGAACACTGTCGACCAATAAGATGTTTCCTGCAGTCGCACTGGCCATTATCCATCATGCACCTTATTAAACAAAATATAACATTATTGCTGGAACTAAACGTTTTCTCTTCCTGTGTAGACATGTTAACATTCAGATCATATTTGTGTGTATAAATGAATAAACACATATGAGGCTCCATTCACATGGCAGGTGTAGATGCTCAGATCCTTCTAATTAACTGAAACTGCCATCAGACGTCTGTGTGAAGGGTTTACGCCACAGAGCGACCTCAATGTCACACAGCAGTGTTTTTAAGCCAACTTTCTGATCACAAGATGAAAAAAGAAAGACAAACTTGTCTCGGCATGTATTTGGAAAGTCTTAATGTCAAGATTCGACAAGTCAGGCTTCTTCTGGTGCAGATTCATCAAACATGTCTCACGTCAATGAGACATGCGTTTCCTAAACAAGAAAAACTGCTGGCTCATTTTAGTTCACACATGGAATCTCAGCGGTTTAGCCAAGTCGGCTCACTTACAGTTATTTGGGTGAAAATACTGGCAGGCAAATATCAGATATGCATCACAGATGGCCAAAAACAAAATGGAAAAGCATTTGCATTTGTGTTGCTGTGTAAGTGCAGCCTCAGTCTCTACCTGTTGTTGAACGCTCCACCAAAGTCACAGTCACAAGGTCTGCAGCCACCCAGGTCATTACTGAGACCCCAGAATTCAGGCTGCAGATGCAAAAAACAATATTTTATATTATTACATGTGATGTTTAATTATCAGCTGTGTTAGGATATTTAGCTTTGAATTAAACACAGTTCCACTTTAAGTTTAGGTTGACTTGGAGAGGCGCTAGCAGCATATCAGCATGACTAATCAGATATGACATCTAGTCATAGTGACCTGGTTTATGATTCTTAGGTAAAAGGAATATTAAACCAACCAGGCATTGGCTGCAGTAGCGACCCATGACATATCTTTTACAGGAACAGTCCCCGCTGATCTGATCACAAGGTGCATCCATCATTATGATGCCACGTGGATCACAGTTGCAAGCTGATGGCAAACACACACACACACACACACACACCCATGAAATGTCAGTTTGTGATCAAACATCCTCAAATGGAAGAAAAACGCAGACACATACGTTGGCATCCAAGTGGGTCGCTCTGACTGAGTCCATAATAACCCGCCTTGCAGTCGTCGCAGCGCATGCCCCTCACATTGGCTTTGCAGCGACACTGTCCGGCGATCATCCCCATGTCCAGGTCGGTGTGGCTGTCACACACGCCTCCCTCTACTGATCCAACCGGGTCACAGTCACAAGCTGGGGGGAAGACGTTCATATTTAATTCAAACACTACCACATTTGTTAGCCACATCCAGCAGTACAACAATAAAGCATAAGCATAAAAAAGCATTCACTTTCTTAAACATTGAACCAGAGGAGAGAGTTACTGTAAAAACACAAAACAAAACCACTAAATAAACTAAAAAATCCTCACCAACACAGACACGGGGGTCCCGAACGTCTCTCTTAGGGTCTTGGTAGTAGAATGGTTTGCACATCTCACATTTACGTCCTGCGGTGTTGTGCAGGCAGTTATCACAAACCCCCCCGCTGGTGTTCCCCATGGCCAAATACACGGCCATGTCAAAGTGACAGCGGTCTGAGTGACCATGGCAGTTACACTCTGCAGAAAAAGGCAAAATAATTAAAACTATGAATTTTACAAGTAGATGTAGAGCCTATTTTACCAAGGTTTATCAATTATTTATATCCTTGGTGGTTTTATTTCGATTGTGTCACATTAAAGTCATCTATGTTTTTAAGTGGGCTTTAGATCCGAGCAGCAAATCTGTGAATTAAAAGGAAAATCATAAAAGGTTTACTACAAGTTTTTTCACATGAAAAACACACACCTTCAATTAAATCAATCAAATCCAATCAAAAATACTTTATTTATGCCAAAAGGAATTTAATTTGCACTTCAAAATTTAACTTGCACTTAAAAATTAAAGGCAAAAACAACATAATCACTAAAAGAAAATCATAAGAAGTTCAAACAAGACACAGCGAAAAGAAGGAAGAAGGTCCACAGGTCAGATGAATTTACTGGGAACCCTAAACCTGCAGACACAACTGAGACATCTAAACATGGTGCTGGCAGAGTCATGCTGTGGGTGTGCTTCTGATCAGCTTTGTCACATAAACGGGATCTTGGAGGAAGGTAAATGGAGAACACTCCCAGAGGAAATCTGTGCTGAGTCATAATAATCCTGGCACTGGCTCACAGTTTAAAAGAGATTAAGGTTTAAAGTTTGGTTGATTCTCTAGAAAAAGCACTGAATGGTCTAAAGTCTAATTATATTTTCTAGCATGTCGACACTCTCAGGTTATCACAAAAGTATCCACACTCATTGTAAATCACACATGATATCGCAGCAGTTTAGCCAAGAAGGATCACTTACAGTTATATTTTCTTTTTTATGTGATCGTATCTCACGTTTTTAATTTCTTAGGATAAAATCATTTATTTGGATCAAATTAGTAGTTTTTCCAAATATGATCACAGTAGAAAGCTGGGAGCTCATGTAGTGCTGAACTGTCCTCAATGTAATTCTACAATTTCACAAAAAAAGAAACTTAAAATCTGATGTCAAAACAATGCTGTTGGTTCTGGGTCTTCTTGGTTTGTCAAGTAAAGACAGAAGACTTATACTCATCCTTTCTACTTAGTCCTCTCAGCTTTCTTAGAAAACAATCGCCTACAGATCTTTTTCTGCCGGACGAAAGATGAGTTTCATCGACCAGAAGAAAAAACTTTAGAGGCTCCATTAAATCTCAATTACAGTGAATTTCTTTATGTTTAGTCCTGGAAAGTCTACCTCTACATGTGTGTGGGTCCTCTGTCTCCGCTGGTCTCCAAGGGGAGTCGTGGTGGAAATCTTTGCAGCGTTCGCAGTTCAGACCTTCAGTGTTGTGTTTGCAAACGCAGCGACCATGGATCTATCAAAATAAGAGTTTAAGAGTTAACACAGGAAAACCCGGCTGGGCAAACCGAGAAACTAGAACAGAAGTGTATCAGCTCTTCGTCTGTTTTTGAGTTATTGAAATATTTTATTGTAAAAAAAAGGTGACATGATAAATAATGTGAATGAATTTAATTCAATGTAATGATTCTAAGAAGCTCTGATGATAAAGTAAAAAAGCTTCTCTGATTTCCGTTTGTACAAGAACAAACTAGTTTGTGTTTTTCTGTGTTTGTGGCTAAATACACCCACAGAAGATTTGACTAAATGAGGGTTTATGTGAAGTCACAGATTACAATTGTAAGGTGGGGAGCGTAAGTAGGAACTCTGAACACATGTTCAACAACACTTGAGATCAGGGCCATTCCCAGAAGCTGAATGTTGGCCAGTTTTTTTTTACCTGAAGCTTTTCTGGTTGGTTTTTGGGATCATTTTTTAACTTTGACTTATGTGATCAAAACTGGCGATTTTGATGAAAAATAAAAAATCATCATTGTGAAGAACAACCCAGGAACCACAAAGGCTCCAGACTATCATAAACTGGACAAACGGACGACACTAAAATCGATGAATGGAGGCAGATTAAGAAAGAACATCCAGCTGCAGTTTCCCAAACGAACAAGCCAATCACCTTTACAGCTTAGAGAAGAGGAAAACTACGTTATTTTGTCATGATGGAAAGAAATATTTTAGAAGACGGTGAGGCTTTTAGCTTCAGTAACAACGTACCAAGTGTGAAGCATGGTGGTGTTTGCATCATTATTAGGCTCCATTTGTCATTTCAGAACTAAAGATATACAAGAAGGATGAACAAATGAAGAATGAGGCCCTTCTTCAACAGCTGGAGGAAACATGGTGTCCCAATATGTCATTTCAAACTCACTATGAGCTGGATTCGAAATAAAATATAAAAAAACAAGCTAAAATTAAGCGTCTGGTAGGAACTCACATGGTTTATTTCAAGCTGTTAAAATTAGACATTGCTGCTAAGTTAGCTCCGTGTCCTTTACAAGAATAATTATAACAAAAATTGTGAAATCATAGTAATTTCCAAGGCTTTTTGATACTACAATACGAAGCTTCTGCTGCTGGTTTTTTAGCCACATTTACTAAAGTATTAGTATTAGTAGTTGTGATATAAGTGAGCCTGCCTGTATAATATCAATAAACCCATTTATTTGAGTCCTTTGTTTAGTAGTTTGTTCTGTTCTCATTTATTTAGCTCGTGTTGTCAGTATAAGAGCTTGTTGTGTAGTCTATTAACCCACCATGCCGATCTCATAGGTGTTTACCCCCGGCACCGGCGCACACTCGGAAGCGTGTCCGTAACAAAAGCAGCTTCCTCGGACCACCAGCTCGTTAATGGCGTAATAGTACTTCTGTAAGACGTCTGAGCGGCGGTCCAGCAGGTCGTCTCCCAGCGTGTTGAGCTTTGTGAAGTTGATGCGCAGGTTAGTGATGCGCAACAGCTCTGAGGACAAAACCAGATTCAATAAAGGTAAATAAAATTCATCTTGTAGAGCAGAAAGCTTGAATTTATTTCTACATGTTTAAAATCCGACCCATGAAACAGTTTTTTTATATTTCTATTCACCTTGTGAAGAACTGTCAAACTCACAGAGCTTTGCTACAAAAATCCTTTTTCCTTTTTAAGGTCATTTATATTAGCTTAAAGTAAAAGTAAAACATAGGTGTGAAAGAGTCACAGAATGATTTCTAAAAGTCTGGTTTTCATTTGTTTTTGGTCGCCTTGATTCATTATTTTCTAAAACCATTTTTGGCTACACTTGTTTTTATTTTTTACAGATTTCTAAAGCTGTTTAAGTAGAGAACAGCTTTGCACTAATTGCTAATTCTTATAAATAGAACATCTCTGACTACATGGAGTAAACAGTAAAATCACAACAAACAAGAGTTGTTGAAATCTATCAGTCAGGAAATGGTTCAAAAGCTATTTCTAAAGGTTTGTGAGGAAAGCTAGAGGTACCTCTAATATTAACAAATGGGGAAAATATAAAACAGTGAAGAACCTTCACATGAGTAGGTGTCCTATCAAAACTCACATCACCAACTATTCTACTCGCCTTCATTGACGTTCCTGTTCAACAACAAAGAGCAAAACAGCATCGGTGATAAAGTTCCAAGACCAGAACCACTGCTGAGCAAAATCAACATAAAGTCTGCTTAAACTTTGCAGATAAAACATTTTGGTCTCCAAATGCTTTTGGGAAAATATTCTGGTGGCATAAAAGGCCAGAGTATAACTGTTGAAATGCATCCTGTGTAAGATTAACAGATCAACATGTTTTTAGGAGAAAGTGACAGTAAAAGGTGGAGATGCAGCGTTCAGTGTGTCACCTTACGCTCAAGCCTTTTTGGATTATGCAGAAAGATGATTAAAACTATCAACGAGTCCATTAAATGACTCAAAAACAAACAAAACAAAGGTTTTAGTTCTGAACTTAAATCTGTTTAAAATGCTTTGGCTGCTGTGCAAAACCTCCAGTTAAACCGATAAACAGCAACAGCAATGAGGAGTTTTTTTTCTCCAATATTTCAACACAACAATGATCGTTATCAGCTGGTGCACAACCCCTGACTAGCCTGGAGCTAACTTTGACAGAGTCAGATTCTTTTGGACATTTTTTTAAACAACTGATAATAAAATACTTGTTTATGTAAAATCTATTTTTTACATTAACTCAGTATAT
Organism: Orestias chungarensis; assembly: GCA_032876305.1. Taxonomy (NCBI): domain Eukaryota; kingdom Metazoa; phylum Chordata; class Actinopteri; order Cyprinodontiformes; family Cyprinodontidae; genus Orestias; species Orestias chungarensis. The sequence goes on along the minus strand of JAVLVB010000700.1, from coordinate 112,280 downwards.
CATCGTCAAATATCAACATTTATTTGTGATCTGCAACATTTAATTGTCACAAATCAGTCAAAACAGAGACTGTCTGTAACGAGGCGAGTATGTTTTTATGGCATGAGTAATAATCTCCATACCACTCTTCACATTTTACAAAATTAATTATTTTAGATTTGTTCTTTTAGAGCATTTTTTTAAAGAATCCAACTTCATAATGAGTTTAATGTATTTCAGCAGACTTCTTGTTTGAGTTTGAACCAACATGTTTGGTTTTTTTTATATATATAATTGGAATAAAAAGATAAATAGACAAAGTTGAGCCTGAATCTAAAGAATGTGGTTTTGCTGGTTGGATTGTTTTCAACAGCTTTCATTCTGCTGATTCATCAACTTTTATGATGATTGATGTTTTCTCTTGTTCAGACAAGTCAGTCAAACCCGTCAGCAGAGTTTAATGAGAAATGCTTCTCTTCAAAAGGTAAAATGTGTTTCCCAGATTCTCCTCTTGATGCATCATTGGTTTGAAAATGTCTTATTATAATAGGTTACGCTGGACTGTGCTTTGATTTTCTTAATATTGTTCCATAAACTCTTCACTGACCTTGAATATCCAAGCTGTAGGGATCAGACACTGGAATTGCTGGATCCAGCACTTTAAAAATGACCTTTATTGGAGGTTTGGGAAAAGAAAATTGCACAAAATTATATAAAAATCAAAAGCCAAAATCTTTAAAAATATATTAATTGCCAGAATAACCAGATTTAATTTTGGATTTGTTGAAATTAAACCCAGAATGCTTCATTATATTTCAGAGGTCTCGGCTTTTTCCTCCTACATTTTGGTTTCAGCTGATGTAAAGTTATAAACTGTTTACTTTTCCATGAGTTGAAATTTCAGATTATTCTACTTGATGATCTGAGTTACAATCCTTCAGTATTTAAGAACAAATATCTGCAGTTATAACTGCAGTCATTGTAAGTCTAAAAACGCTTTTTGATGATTTTAGTGGCTGCGGTGGTTTTTATTCAACAGCAGCTGGACAGAAAGAACGAGAGAGAACAGATGGTCTTTTGCTTTTAAGTAAAAGTTTTGTATTCTATGAGTAACTAACATGGACAGATATGAATCATAGACATAAGCTCTGATTTTAATATGTTAGAAAATGTATGTAGAAAACTAAAGACGGCAAGAAGAACTTCCAACTTTAAAAACGCTGATCTCATTACAGAGACATGAATATTTAACAAGACCAGAGTTTCATGACAGTTACACGCTGTCAATGGCTGTAATGACAATTCTGTTAATTCAAGGTTGGTACAAAACATTTTTACAATGTCTCTCATCTGCCGGGGGAATGAATAATTTGGGCTTAACTACTGATAACGTTTGGTCATTTTCATAAATCTTAATATAGAGTTCATCCATAGCTCCAGTTTGTTATTCACCTTTTTTTCTGCAGTGACCATTAAAACTACATACAGACGGGCAATTATGCAAATGATGGGTTCAGCTTGTTCCATATTTACGGCTGGTATCCTGTAAACATGATTTCTCTTTTGAGTCTGTGCTAAATAATAAAACAGGTCAAACTCTTCAGCGTACCTCTCCGTCTTTAGAGGGCTCGATGTCAGAGTAGCGTTCCTCACAGATCACGTCGTTAATTTGGTGTAAGCCGTTGGAGGGGATGCGGGGGAAACTTCTGGTGCAGTTTTTGGCGAAGAAGCGATACGGCCGCCATGTTTGGCCAAAATCTGCTGAACGCTCAATGATCAAAGCTGCAGGGCGAAAAGTCTAAAGACGTTCAAAGAACAGAGAAGTTATTGTCATGATCTATGTTTGGTTTAGGTTCTGTTTCTTCCCGTGTGTGTCTTCACTAATCTTCATTCACATCTGTTATTCAATCATCCAATCATCTTCTCCACCAATCACACACCGGTTCACAGTATTTAAGCCCTTCACATTCTTTCACTCACCGCTGGATCGACTGTTGTCTTACCTGTAGCTTTGCCTTCTCGTCTCC
>JAVLVB010000700.1:72856-95180 GCA_032876305.1 Orestias chungarensis | reverse complement strand
AATAACTTAACACTATAGAGTGAGACATGAAGAAGGTAGAGCAAAGGAGAACCGTCTGTCAAGACTGAGTTCCTCCCCAACCGGATTAGGCTGTCTTCTCTACCTCTTCCTAACTATAAACTTTATCAAACAGGAAGGTTTTAAGCCTAGATTTGAAACTACACAGGGTGTCTGCCTCACGGACTAAAGCTGGAAGCTGCTTCCACAGGAGAGGAGCCTGATAACTGAAAGATCTGCCTCCCATTGTGCTTTTAGAGATTCTAGGAACCACCAGTAAACCTGCAACCAAGCGTTTCTTTACTGACTGTGGATGAAACGCAGAGATCTACAGCACAGCTCAGGTGGGGGAGTCTGTTTACAGCACAAATGCAGTCTTTATGGAAGAATGGCAAACAGAAAGACGGCCATAGAAATAGAGAGTTTAGAGTTTGCCAGGAGACATGTTGGGGACAGAGAAACCCTGTGGAAAAGACTGCTTTGGTCAAACTAAACTGTTTGGCCAAAAACAAATAGCTTTTTGTGGTTGTAATGTGACAGAATATGTAATAATCAGAGACGTTCTGAGTGCTGTTAATAGCACTTTATTTAGGGGGGGTCAAGTTGTTGTGCAAGCAAAATTTAGTCACTTCCAAACACTTAATGTTGGTGTATCGCATAAAATTTGAATAAAATATAGGGGCTTATGGATCCATCACTACGTTACTGTAACGTCAGTGGAGAAAGATCGACTTTTATCAGCTAAACAACTTTGAAGATGTTTTTACTGCAAATAATGTTAGTTTGCTTTGAGTACGTAAAACAAACACGGTTCATAGTTCAAGTATTGCTCTTCAAAAATGTACTGGCACCTTTTGTTTCTTCTTGAATCTTCAGGAAAAGAAACTGTGACGTCATGGGGGATGTATAAAGGAGCTGTCCGAAGATGCATCTGAGGTGACCTCTGTGCACCGAGATAATGTTTTTTAGATGAATAAAGATGAAAGCTCTGTCTGGGCAGAGATAAATTGGTGCCACCAGACTCTTTAGCCACCATCATTTGGCAGGCGAGTGAAAGTCTTGCCTGAAGACACAACATCTGAGACCAAAGTAGCGTACGTTAGGACACACGTCTACATCATTTACCGATTCTAATGGGTAATCAAATGAAAGGCCGTATAGTGTGAGATTAAAAGACCAGAAAACATTTTGTCTACATCCAAAGAAATCATATTCAACTCCAGGACTGAAAATGAGTTCAAATTTGGTCTTAATGGAAACCATTATATCAGCAGCTATTAAATAGCAAAGGACCATATTTATCTATAATCTCTTTTATGAACACCAACAATAGGTATGAAACTACATACGCTCTTTCTACTTACCGTTCAGTATCAGCCAAAAGGACTTAGAGGTGTAAGTACTTGACTAATTGTACCTCAGTCTACAGCAAAGTCCCTCATTAAAGGCTCAGTTCCAGGTGTTGGAGGGCTGGAACAAACTTCTGGTGCTTTAGCTACCATATACTCACAGAGCAAAGATTGTTCCAGGTTTTTGCAAGAATGTTCTTGGAGTTTAAGCATAACCGTTTCTTCAATGATTGTTGAATAAACCCAAATAATAGCCAATAAAAATCTTTGACTGTGACATTTTAACATTTTCAAAAGCATTGTTTTAAGGTGAGCATCACCGGCATAACACCTAATGTTACACTACACCATCTGAAAAAGTTAGGATTTAATAGCATCCCTAATGAGGGACACATTTATAGATGTTACTCACCCAGTATCAGAAAGCTCAAGTGCCTAGTTGTGATGGCCATTGGAACGGTTAAGTGAAAGGTAGTATGGCTGTCTCTCTTTCTGCAAGAAACAAAAACAAACTCATAAATAATAATACAAAAGGGAATTTTAAGGTTTCCTGAGTGACCAGTTAACCTTTTTTATTATTTTTTAGATGTCCAACATATTTACTGGCACAAGTGGAGAATTATGGCTTTTTCAGAAAAGCTGCAACAAATAAGTAAATATACTGTGATATAAACTGCTTTGGGTTTATTTCAAATGTGATGGACATGGAGAGGGAACTAAAAGAGAAAAGAATGTGGGAGGAAGCTGAGATACCCATGCAGAAAGACTCCAGGCTGGGATTCAACCCTATGTCCTTCTCGCTGTAAGGCAACAATCCTACCAGGCAGAGAAATCTTCAGAGAAAATACTAATCAGTTGATTAAAAAAATTGTCCAAATATCATAATCAGTGAGTCTTTATTCTGCAGATGTAATACTAAAAACAATTTTTTCTATTCAATAAAGTCATTTAAAATTGTTGTTCTATAAATGAATAAAAGGTTATTATGACATTTGTTTTTATAAATAAACTGATTTGAGCTGAACTGAATTAACAATGGAGTAAAAGATCAAACTAAAATGTAATAGCTTTACACTAAAGAGTGCATAGTATTAATAATATGTTATTTATGTAAACCTTTTTGACTCTGAGAGCAGAAATAAACTTGACTACTCCTAAACCAGAATGGACATGTTTAGAGATCCCATCTCTCTGAACAGTCCCTGCTGTGAGTGAAATGGATGAGGATCAAGGAATGACTGAACCGGTCTGTGAGAATCAGAAGCTGTGTGTCATCTGAGTTACTATAGTTTATTTCAATAAAAAGCAGAGACTAGTCTAGATGCTCACCCTTTGATAAAAGAACTCAAGTTTCCAACTATCCAGTTACTAAGGAACTGAGGTAAAGAGTTGCTGAGTGGAAGCAGAGCAGTGTTGTTAAATTTTAACAGCCTCACAGTTAAAAGAGTTTACAGTTTAGCTCCAAGTGACCTACAGGAGTGGCGACAGCACAGGGTCACGTTTGAGTCCTCAACTCGCAGCAGCGAACTGCAGCAAAGACCTGAATCAGGAAGCTTTAGCTGATCTTTGACAGAGAAACTTCAGCAATGAGTGAGACCATACTCACACAGCCCTGGGTCACCTCACTCTGCCGTCGTGGACAGAAACTCTCCCCGTGTGTCTCTCTAGACCACCTTCTACGGTCTACCAGCGCACGTGTGCAGACTCTGGAACCCGGCATGTATGCATTTACGCATGCATGAACATGTGCGCCGTGTATGTGCAGCAGAATGCGTAAAACAAACTTCAGAGCATAACTGATGGCAGCGATGTAAAAACAGAGGGAACGGCAGAGACCAATAGGAACACAGGGTGCAGTACGGGAGCCCCTTCTTCCCTCCCGTCACTGGGGCACTGGGGTGAATGGGCAGCTATTCTTATTCTAATTCCTCTGTCACTCTCTGGATTGCTGCCTGAAAGAAAGGAACGGTCTCCCGGCTTTTGGAATGCACCACCCCTCTCTTCTGGACACTCGGGGAGGGTGAGGCAGAGGAGGATTGTGAGAGAGGAGGTTAAATGAAGAAGAGGAGGCACAGAGCAAGAAAGCAGGAGAGAAAACTAATACTAAAACTAACATTAGGGAAGATAGAAGAAGAGTTACACTTTTAGAGAGCAAAGTAGGTCAGAGGGATGGAAGAGAGCGTTTCTAGCTTTACTTTGACCAAACATGATCATATACTCAGCAACACAACTCCAAAAATATTAAAGTCTTGTAAGATAAGTAAGAAAAACCTTAGAGTAACAGTTCAGCAACAGTTCAGCAAGTTATAAGATAAAATTAGTCTATTAGGCAATTCATCTTAATTATTTACATGTAAAATTTTAGAGGGTAACTCAAAAAGGAAATAAAAGGTTTGTTAAACATGATGAACCATAATATCAGATCTCTGGATGTTCAGGGTTGGTGTTTGGTTTAAAAAAGAGCGTCAGCATCAGTATTAAGATTGTCCTGTATCAGCTGCCAGAGCCATGTTTGATTGTTGGAATGTTCTGTCAATTTTAGTTCAGGTGTCATTAGGAGGCATTTTTATGTTTATGTTGAAGTTTAGACCTCAAGTTTTTGAATTTAACTAAAGTGTTTGTTTCTGACATAAAAAACATAAAACATTTAAAAATGATTTACATTTCATTGAAAGATGGATATCTTTGAGTTATTAATACTCTTCTCAATATCAAGACAGATCATATAGGATTACAACAATTAAAGCTAAACCAGCTTTTTAATTGTTTCCACTGTTTTTATGTCAATTTATCTTTAGTTATGAGCTACAATCACTCTAATCTCCAGCCCCAATCACAGAGTCTCTATTAGATCCAACTCAGCACTCCGGCTGGGGCATAGTGGGATTACATGATGGGCGGATGGATGGATGAATAGATGGCATTAAACCTTTCTGACACAACAGCTGGGTGCAATCTTAAAGCAAACCATTTAGCTGAATAATGTTTATTCACTGATATTTGGCTGAAAATGATTCTGCTGCTCCTAAAGTAGCATTATTTTTTTCTCCAAACAAGGTTAACCAGAACAGCTCAGATGAGAATAAGCTCTGCTTATTGAAATGTCACTGAGGAGGTTACGAACTTAAGCTGCAGGAAGCAAATAGAAAACAGACACCCAACTAAATACTCTCATAGTGAATAAATGTCTAATAATGTCTAAAGGGTGAGGCCAACAGAAAAACTCTTGAGGTAATTTGGGGGGGTGGGGTCTTTGTTAAAGGACCGGATTGGACGGGTAGGACGGTGCACGCTGGTGCCTGTGTGCTTCATATATCTTAGTATGTGATGTTGTGGGTCATGTGCATACAAGTGTGTGATTAAGCACCAGAGAAACGATGTGAGAGAACAAAGCGACACATGCTGTGCTGTGGTGATGTGACCCTTGGCATCTACTGAAGTGGGACATGGAGAGGCTCAATGTGTCACTAACCAAACACAACCTCTGGACTCTAGCACTGGAAATAACTCTTATTCAGAGACAATTCCTCAAGACAGCAAACAACCATGCATACGCACTGATACCAGAGAGATATTTAGAGATACTAATTAACCTACAAGGGAGGAAGCAGGAGTACCCAGATAGAACCCATGTATGCAAAAGGAGAATAAGTGAAGCTTATGCTTAAAGCAAGTTGGGTAGGCCTGATACAAACCTTTCACTTCTATTACGATACTGATCTTAAGTATTGACTGATATGATAGTAGCGGGAATCATATGTGCTTTTATTCATTTTAGTAAGAAAATGCTTGATTAGGTGGAATTACGACTGATCCATTTATTATTCATTTAATTGGTTACGCAAATATTAAAGAAATAAGGTTCTATGATTGAATAAAGTAAATGATAAGTTGCAAACATGGTGCAGACCAAACTATGTGCTGGAGATCCGATATTAGTATCGGAATGATATCCAATATCAATATTGGTTTGGAACAGACCCAAAAGAAACATTAGTTTGGGATTTGAGCCAAGAACCTTGTTGCTGAAAGGCAACTGTCCCTAAATTTGGGTTTTATTAGCTAACAATTGCAGCGTTCCAAACAGTCCTTAGAAATATGATGTTGCACACTGAGTTTATTTCCATTCACAAAAACTCATCTGCTTCTCTGCACATCCATTAAAAACTTTTACCAGGTGGTTCTCAGTGACCTCCAGGTGTGACTGAGTATTTGGGGTCATCTGACACTTCATAAATGTTAAATGTGGTAAACGATAACGCCATCGGAAAACGACTCACAGCAGGTTTTCTGTTGATAACAATGCTTCACGTACTGTGAGTGTTATATTTTAGTATACTCACAGGTAAACAAAGATTTACTTTGATCACCCTGGACCTGATCTCGTCTGGACTTTGACTGGGCCAAACTAAAACAATTCAAAATTCCCTATTTTTGTGTTTGATGTAATTTTCCAGCTGGAGCATGAATCTCACTCTGATGCTTTTCAGGGACGTTTTCACGTAGTTCCCTGAATTTAGATCCATCTTTGTTAACATCAGCTGTAACCAGCTGTCATGTTTCTACAAAACCAAAATATTACCACAACAAATGCTGCTACTGCCATTCTGGGACACGAAAGGGAAAAGGGATGCACAAAGTTCAAATTTGAATATTCTGTGATCCATTTGTTTAGATTTTAAAGCATTTGAACATTAAATCTAAGCAATACGGGTGTACCACGATATCTTTGTGTTCCATCATGATAACGATAAAATCCCAGTTTAAAACAGGCTTCTACAGGATCCAGGTTACATTAAAAACACTTCCATTAACCATAAATGTTTAGTATTTATCTAAGATCTAATAGGGATGAATAAAAATAAAACAATCCTCATTTAAAAGAAGCTCAGCTGCTTATTTAAAGAATAAATGTCATTCATTAATGAACTCCAGAGGTGTTTTTAAACACATGCCTTTAATAAACTGACTATACAGAATCAGTACATGCTGTTTTAGATGTGCAGAGTATCTAGGTGACTCTTCTACATCTACAAGAATAATATCTGGTCTGTGCTAATAAAACGTCTAATCAGCACGTTGCACAGCATGATCAGTGATACTGTGCAGGACACCTGAATTTTATTGTTATTAGGCTAAAGTTTCTCAACAGAAAAACATATAATATTATGGAAGCAGAAGATGTTTGGAAATTAGAAAAGCATCAGGTTTCATTCTGGGAATTTAAACACTCAATCTGTGCAAAGAGCATAAAAGAAGCCAGTAGAAAGTGGGCTCTGCTATAGTGGTGGCATCTGCTAAGGATCAGCAGCGGGCTCAGACAAAACAAGCTAATCTCAAGACTCCAGTCCAAACAAACCAGAGGTACCAAATCCTTGAATGCCATAACCCGATAAGCCTGACTATGTGTGCGTCTCTTTGTGAGTTTGCGTACAGAATTAGCAGATGAATGTCATGTAAATACACTGCAGCTTGAGAAACTGTCAAGGTTCTGTAAAACAAGGCTGGGCAGGAAGTGGGATCAGATCCTCCAGATGAGATCATTCATTAACTTTACCTGCTTCTGTGAGTAGGTGACTCATTAGAGCTGCTGCTACCTGCACAGTAAAGCAACCACAGTCATGTAAAACTGTGATTATGGGGCGCCGTGTGGTGAAAGGTAGAAGGGGAACGGCACATGAGACCTCAACACGGCGGGGGGGTGATCACTGACATTGGGAATTTCACTGCATGTCTACATCCCTTCGTCTATGTACGGCGAATAAAGACGATAAAGTGGTGTGAAAGAAAATCGTGATTCTTTCCGATCAATTAAAATCTTTGGATCAATTATTAAAAGATCCATAGAGAGGAATTTCCTACATAATCCATTTAACAAATCTGTATTACTTTATTCAGCTGGTGTTGTTTTGTGCTTAAAAATTCAAAGTCTAATCATTCTCTCTTGGAGATTTAACAGGAAATCCTTTTTCTACACTGACCTCCGCTGCTCTGCTCCTAATAGAAATAATGATGAAGTTATTTGAACGCTGTTAATTATCCTCATCTAATATAATCTGTCATTTAAAGCTTTGCAGTGAAATGTTAAATACAACTTTGATCTGTGTTTCTCTGACTAAACTAGAGCAGTGAAAACGGAGATGTGCATCAGATGCGTTCATAGGCACAAATTAAAAGCTTGCTTGATGATAAAGAAAATTAAATCAAAGCCTGGACTTTAGCACGATGTGTCTGGTGGAGCTGGACAGGTGTGTGAACATCAACATCCCACAATGGCATGAATGTGTGTAATAGCTCAAATGCTTTGTCTCCCATTAAACAGGAATGAGAAATCTACAAATGAGGCTGAAGGGTCAAATCAGGCTCAACCCACTGGAGACGCGGCTCTTTGATTTATTTAGGCCAGCATTAAGCATCTAAATTGAGGTTTTTTTCTACTCTTTCTGATTTTTAGACCTGGAATATTGTTTTCACACTAATGGAGTCAGGAGCACACAGGTGAGGCTCCTAACGTGGATCAGGTGAGTGAACGGAGAGCTTTGACATGTTAGTGTTACAGAAAAAAGCATCACAGGGCGTTCGACCACCCAAACACAGCACCTCTAGAAAACTAGTTCACTTTAAACCAAACGCAGACAAGGAGGAAGCTTTCCTTCAAACATTTTCCTAATCCTCTGTACACATCGGCGGATCATCTCCTCGGAGCCAAAGGAAATCCCATAATACTGTTTGGAAGGTAGCTTAATATCTGGTGTATAGCCGAGACTATCTGTAAGAGAATTTAAAGATTTTAGAGAGAGAAAAACTCAAAAGTACATCTAACATTTCCGGCCCACAAAACCCACAGCATGTACACATAAGAGCTTATTTCACAATATTTAACGAGGGTGAGGAGTTTCTAAACACGTATTTAGGAACAGGTTAAAGGAAACATCATTTACTTGTGGGATAAACAAAGTATTTTAGATTGATTTCATCAGCAAATGGACTTTAGTCATATAGCAGCTTCCCAATGAAACACTCAAAGCCACAAACACCCTGATAGATGCATCGGTAAGACTGTGGGGTTAAGTGCCTTGCCCAGGAGCACATTGGCATGTAACAAGGGGGCACCAAGAATTGAACCTTGGACCTCCCTGATTGCAAGATCTACCTTACCCACTGTGCCGCACAGTTTCTGTGTCTCCAATCGTAAAATGATAAGCAAGCAGATCTATAAATCCTTTTAAAGTTGAATGTAGCTGGTTTGGAATATGGAGGGTCCAAATATATTCGATTTTGGCCGCTTTTGAAAGATCGATTACAGCACAGTGATGACTCCCCCACTGCATTAAATCAACGTTTTGGGCTTTACATCATGTTTTAATGTGATACATCATCAAATCATTGGATCTAGTATTTTTACTTGTTTTTAATGAAATATGAGGAAAACATCGAGTCTAGTCGCATGTCTAAATGAAGTGTTTATGCATAAGCACGAGTTTTTGGTAAGTACATTAGATTTGATATGTGTTTAAAGCCAGATTTTCTGATCTTTAACCTAAACTGAAAGTATCTTTTTCATACTTAATTGAGCTGAGCTGAGCTACAATCCCAAAATTACCCCATTCACCTCCAACTCTTACCCCGCATCTCTTCCAGCCTTTCCAGTCCAAACATGAATTTGTGTGGAAAGTGTTTGTTGGCGAGCATCTGCTTTGAATTTAATTACCTGCCAGGCTTTGAAGCTTCTTTATTCCAAGCCATGGAGGCGTGTCCTTTTGAGTTTAAAAGAAGGGTTCCTACTATATACAGTTGCTGAACAGCTGTTCTGTCCCACAGGGTTATTCTAAAAGCACCAAATCTCTCCTTTGTTACATTTATTTCCTTTCATTGTAATTTCATAAAAAGTAGAGACACATTGCATAGATGCATTTATAAAAGTGTGACCCATATATCCTTTACTCTGTGATCAGAAAATACCAAAAGGAGTCTAGAGGTGTCCCAAAGGTTTGCAGCACTCCTTCTTTGTGCCGTACATTGATGCCATTTGCCACTGGAGTGTTGTATTTGTAATTGTTTTACTAAATACTAGATCCAAAATTTGATGATGTATCACATTAAAACATGATGTAAAGCCCACAACGTTGATTTAATGCAGTGGGGGAGTCTTTGTCGCATCACTGTGCTGTAATCGATCTTTCAAAAGCGGCCAAAATCAAATATATTTGGACCCTCCATATTCCAAACCAGCTACATTCAACTTTAAAAGGATTTATAGATCTGCTTTCTTATCATTTTACAATTGAAGACACAGAAACTGTGCGGCACAGTGGGTAAGGTACTCATCTTGCAATCAGGGAGGTCCAAGGTTCTGGATGTAAAGCAAGTCTGAGCCGGACGAGGCTACTTATAGGAAGCATTTCTTGATGCTCAATTTGAGTTTTAGAAAAGCTAAAATAAACAACAAAAACAGAGGGAAAGTGTACTTCTTGCTTCAGCCCTCGTTGACATTTAGATTTACCACGTCTGGATTGTCCGGGGCAAAATTCAAATGCATGTGCAAAAGTCAGATAAAAATGCCACTTTGACCATGTTAAGTTATGCATCCAGATTAGTACAAGATCTGCATGTGGCAAAATTTGTTGTTTTCTATGAACTGTTTTTCTCGCCACTGCAAATGAAACTCTAGGTTTCAGTGACGCAAATCTTTATGAATAAATTAGAAACCAGCACAATACAGTAAATAAAACTGACACTGCCAGAGGGAGAAAGGTAAACAGAGCTCTAAGAGAAGCCTATGGTACTGCCCATCACCCTGGAAAGCGTTTTTTAAGCAATTTATAATAGATTCAGAAACAATATCTGCACGGATGGGACTAGAGCACGGAGGTGTGGCCTAATCTAATAGGATCCATCATAATCCATCATTTTAGCACATACAACTTTAACACACTTTTAAAGATGTGGTTGGGATAGTTTTTCAGCTATATGAGTTTCTTTGTTTCTTAACTTCAAAATTTAGAACGTTTGTCAAACAGGTAAAACTAATCTAAACTCCGGCCTGTCCAGCTGTACTCACCTTCAGGCCCCAACACTGAGGTACACAAGCAAGCATAAATGACCAGAGTGAAGCAACCTGTGAACGTTGGTGTTTATAAATGAGCCAGCTGATCGATCTTATTCATGATTAAATATCTATTTTACTAAATTAAGAAATCGATGTGAGTGTGAAGGAGAGTTTAATACATTATCTTTCATCCTCTCGATCATCATGAAGAGGAATATGATGAAGACAAAACGTGTAAATAAGTAAAGGGAAGTGCACAGATAGAGCACTCGTGTGTCTGCCAGTGTACGTTTTTTACTACCTTCTTTCCTAAAATCAATTGCTGTTGTAAAAGTGACCAAAACCTATCAGTCATCTCAGTAGTCTCAGTTGAGCCATCGCCAAACAATCAGAGTACTCAGGCGCTGTGAACGGGCGATTCTCCCCTCTCTGAAAGCACACCTCCACTCTGGGCCAGATCATTCAAACTCACGGTTTCTCGTAACATTGTTATGCTGATGACACCCAGCTCTATCGGTCATTTACACCTGATGGTCTCACATCTCAGACATATCCATAATGGATGAAATCCCATCACCTCCACCTGAATCTTTTAAAAACTGAACTGGTTGTTTTTCCAGCCAAGCTAATCATATTCCACAATATTCACCTCCAGACTGGATCTCTGTCTCTGACTCCATCAAAGGCAGCAAGAAACGTGGGTGACATGCTTGATGACCAGCTAGTTGGATTGAAGATCATTTCTGTTTCCAGTGTCTGTGTGCAGGATGAATAGCAATGAGGTGATGAATCTAATTGTGGTGAAACAATGTCAGATGATGATGTTGGAGATAAGAAACGGGGGAAGTGACGTATGCAGTAAAGCAGTCAGAACATTTGTAGCTGTTTAGTGTGGAAGGCAGGGTTCCTGCCACCCTCCCTCAAAGTTGCTCAGTGCTGGTTAAAGTGATACCAACGCCCTCGAGCGGTGAGGCGACATTCAACGAGCTGTAAGTCGACATATGATCACAAAAGTTATGAGAATAGTTTATTAAGATCAAAAAACACCTAATTTTTCATTAGGCCTCCTATTTCAATAGTATATCAGTAAACCACAATCTATCAGTAAACGGTAACCCTGCTTATTAACATACCTTAAAAAGAGTTAAATATGTAACTTGTTTTTCAAAAAGACATTATAGATACAATGGTGATTCATAAAACTTCTTAAGCTTTTATCGTCCTATCGATAAAAGATACAGAAAATATATAATCAGCTAGGAGCTACTTAGTCTAGGTATAGTTAAGCAGGTAGTCTGAAGCAGTTACTCCACTTCTTCTGCACATGAGCTGTTTAGCCACTTCTCAGCCTTTCAGCAATCTAGGCTAGAGTTGATATGAGCATTATGGTCACAAGCCAGATCCCTGAGCTGATTAAAGCGGCACTAAGCCCTGTGCAGCCAAGGGAACGCGTCTAAATACCCAGAGAAGTTGGTGCAGAAAGTCAACAGTTTCAAGAGGGGGAAAAAGAACCTTCTTCCAAAATGAATGTTTTTCCTTCAAACTGAGAGATTTACATTTGAAGGAAATATATAAATATTGATAATTAATAATGTTACTCTAAGAGTAAGTCCTGGTATTTGCTGCTCTGTACTTAATTAATCAATATGTCTCAGCAATATAAATCCATCTGGAGAAGAGGCTGAGACAACCAAATACCAACACACGTACTCCTTAAACTATCTGGTAAAACCGTTTTATGCTTTATTTGCACATGTGTAAGAAGTTTTGTAAGATGAGAAGACTTATTGAAGATTGTGTTATTTGACGGACATTTCTAGGTATGATAGACCGGTTGTGTGATGATAAGGTGCTGCTGCAAGAAATGTCAAGTAAAGAAGCTTTAATTCTATGGTTTCCCACATCGAATATTAAGGAATATCTTTGGAAGAATTAAAATGGAAAAAAACTCCTGATATATTTAGTTTCTTGATATGCTTGTGAGGACAAGCTGAGAGAAGATTATATCAATGCTCCGGCCAGTTTCAGGTCACACGAACAGATTCAAGGTCTCGCTAATAGAGATTCAGTTCAGTTTGGTTCTGCATGCTATAGCTACATATATATATATATATATATATATATATATATATATATATATAGCTACGTATATGTAGAAAATATGTACATCTCATCGTCCTTCCACAACCTTCTCACCATAGTTTATTGAAATTCTGTCCCATGTCTCCTGACTGAAGTGGTGGAATTGAGTCCAGGGACTCTTCACGAGGTCTTTTGAATGTTTTATACGGTCTGCATGAATATTTTGTAATGAACAGATTCATCTTTAGGACACAACTCCTTCCTTATACTTGCATATTTGTTTGAACAAAAGATTGAGGCATGTTAAAGCATCTAGAATAGGCGCTCACAGGTTTGCCTGCAAGGTTTTTTTTCCATGACGTCACAAAAGAAAACCGTGTGCTTTAGCTATGACTTAAAATACAGACACAAACGTGCATCCAGTGGGCGCTGAACCAGAAGCTTAATCAGCTCATTAAGTCAAGACATGATCATCTGGGCTTTCTACAAATTCTTTGAGGGCACAGCAGTCATGGTTGAGTTTGAATCCCAGCCAGCATGTTTTCCCTGTGCCTACATGGGTCCTCTCCAGGTACCCTGGTTTCCTTCAAAAGTCCAGAAGCATTGTTAGCTTAATTTGTGTCTCTAAATGTTCCTTCAGTCGCATATGTGGATGGAACATCTTGTGTCTCCGTGTTGCCCAAGTTTAACTGTTGACCCGTCCAGGGTGGACCCCCCTGTTGGACCACCCCTCTGATTTAGAAAACAATTAAAACATACAAATGATCTTTTACTACATATCCCAGCATTTAGCCAACAGGAATAATTTTAGTTATGTATCCTTTATTGTCACAAAGAAGTAAAAAAAGGTTATTTATTTTACAGTGTTTGTATTTATCTACTAATTAGCAGAAACTATTCAACAGAACACTCCAAGACTATAATATTTTGTTTCTGAAGTAGCAACATTTTATATTTTTAATCAATATTTAGTAAATAAGAGTAGAAATTGTGTTTTTATGACCAAAACAGCAACAAAAACAACCCATTCATCCCTTTTAAAAATACAAATAGATTAAATATCTTTATTTTGATTAGAACAAACCAGCTGCAGTAAATACAGAAAAACTAGATTGTAAACAATTATTAATCAAAAGAATCTAATATGTTAGGACTTGAAAATATCTTTATCATATTAGAGCAATAGTTTAGGACAACAGCGACGAGAACCTTGAACTTGTTTGCTCTGCTATAAATTAGTCAAAGAAGAAGCCACAGAATGATCTTGGATACAAACAGGCTAAATATTTTTCACAAGGTTTCTGGGCTTCGTTCACACAGCAGGTGTCCATCCATGTAGTTTCTATACCCTTGTCCCTATTGGGGTCGGGTGGGTCTGCTGCCACCTATCCCCAGCTTACAGGGGGACACCCTGGACATGTCACAAGTCCATCACAGGGTAACATAGAGACATTCAGGACAAACAACCACTCATACACACACTCACACCTAAGGACAATTCAGAGCCCAGTCAGCCTAACAGTCATGTTATTGGAGGAAGAACAGAGTACCTGGAGAGAACCCACGCATGCACATGGAGAACATGCAAACTCCTTGCAGAAAGACCCAAGATGGAATTGAACCCAGACCCTTCTTTCTGCATGGCAACAGTGCTACCCACTGCGCCACTGTGCAGCCCTCCCAGCAGGTGTTTGATGCTCGACTCACACTTTGTTTTTCAAAGTGCGATTTCTGTCTGAAGGGTTTACGATTCCTGAGCAACCCACATGTGCAGAAAAGGAACCTCAGGCATCAGAGAGCAGAGGCATGTTTACGGATGTGACAGGAGATGCTGCTGTCTGTGCGTCCATTTGAAACTCAATAACTTTAAGATAAAAATACATAAGCAAACTCGACACTGCTTGCTTCAGCCATTGTTTGCATCCAGGTTTACTCCACTTGACTTAATTGTTACGCAAGTCACATGCAAATTATATAAATATTAATGAAATATGACATGAAGAGTGAAGAAACCTTTCAAAAAATGTGACCCTACGCTGCACTTAGTGGAGGAAAATGGACGAATGGATGGATGAATCCATTAGGATATAGTGTCACTTATTCATGTTACAGAAACATAAAGCATCTTTTATGAAAGTTTGTCATATTTTTCGTTAATAACTAAGCCTTGAAATAATCATCAGTATGTGAATAACTACAAAACAAACTCAAACATTTGTTATCTATTTAGATATGATGGAAAGATTGATATTACATGTCATGATCTGAGACCTCTAACGCTGTAACTGTCACGCCAAGGCCAACAATGAGTGGACGCTGCTCAGATTAAGCCAGCATTGGCTCATTGTTCTCCTTGTTATTCTGTGTTCATGTTGTGCACTTGGGTTTCCTGGATATCACTGAGTAATAAGCAAACATTCTGGCTGATAGAAAACAAAACTAAAAGCAGAAACTCACCTGTTCAGACGTCTGTTAGGACTCATCCCCATCAGCCAGCTACTCAAACACTCACAGGGAAACTTTCCTTCCTTTTCTTTCTCTTTTGTCTTTTCCTTCTATGCACACATAAACTCCCTCTCTCTGTCACACACACTCCAACATGCCTGTTCCGCCGTAGCTGCACGCCAGTGTCAGTGAGCTGAGTCTCCTGGTTCTGCAGAACAGAACAAGGTGGAAGGCTGGACCTCCCTGGAGGAGGAGGGATCATCCGTGAGTCAGGTAAGCACCACCCAGCTACCGAGTCCCCTGATCTCAGAGATCTGCAGATATCTAAACTGTCTCACTAGAAAGAGAACAGAGATGTTTTGTGTTCTTGGTGAACTTTGTGTGAATGCTGAGTTTGACTTTGTGCTCTAAACTTAAAGCTTTAAACATTTTGCACACAAATAACAACCATTCATGTCAACTTATGGATCTTAATGGGGCCGGCCTACTGCTAACTTTCAGCTTTACCTGCTCCTCCTGGGGGCTGCAGGGCCAAAGCGGCCCCTTGTGGTTGTCTAAAGATGTAGCCAAGAGCCAAATCTCTAAATAATAAAATGTGTTATTGATTTAGTAAAACTAGACATTAATACAGAAATAACTCTGAGTGGCCATTTTAAAAAGCCCCTCAAAAACGAAGTCCACTGCCTTTAGGAGATTTAAGCATCCTTACTGACAGGAAATCTAATTTGCACCTGATTGTTAAAAGTTCCTCTAAATAAAACTGTAGACATGATGGTACATAGTTTTTTTATCCCAATGGGCAAAATACGTTTTGGTAGAAAACTCATACAAGCATGTCTCACCTCCCTTAAATAATCACCCGAAGCTGCAATACAAGATATAATGAAAAATCACAATACAGACAAACAAGGCTGTAACTCATTTACACCACGTGTATATGGTGTATTTAAAAAAATGGAAGTTATGAACTGTTCCTGCTGATCTGTCAGTGAAGATGGGGAGACAGTACTCAGTAAACAAAGGTTTGTGTTCCATCAACCGTAAGCATTTTTGCTGTTATAGTATTTAGATTATGTTTAGTAATTGCACTAAACAAACAACAAGGAATGTCAGTAGATTACTATTTAAAGTGTATTTACTTTAGTAATTCAGTTTAAAGTTACTGTTTGTATTTGTTTAGTTAATTTGAAAGGTTACGACTCACAGCTGGTGAAAGGTTAAAATGATATCTGAACTCTGAACTCTGAACCCTGGAAAGGAATTTGCTTCACAATCAAATTTGTTATTATCCATCTTTTTTGAGCATTTTTTTTCAACCAAACATTTTCCTTCCACTTAATTTTCCCTTAATGTGCTTGGATACAACAGTCTGTAAATAACCAGCTTCTTTAACGGTTGGAAAGGTGTTTAAACACCAGACAAATAATTCAAACAAACGTTCTTACAGATAAAACCCATTTCATATTTGACTTGTACGTCACGTTACTTTAAATAGTCTTGATGGACCTATTTTGCAGTGTGCCTTTGATTATTGTTTTGATGTGATTGGGTCTTTAGTCCAAGGTCTGCTGAACACAAAACAGGGGGACAAAGACTTGACCGGCATGTGCCGCCCTGTTTTACTTCAGGACAGGAGGATGTCACAGATCATCACTGAGAGGATTTGTACCACAGGAATAATCGAGAGACGACGACGGTCTCAGTCACCAAGCTCATTATGTAGTGCCTGCCAGGTCAGCTGATACCACATTTCCTTTATAACATGAAAGGCTGTCTCCCTCACAAAAGACGCCTGTGTGTTTACATGCGTGGAAGTCCGCTGGGGTTTGTCCTGGACTTTTACACGACCAGGCGGTGTCAGTAAATACAGCGAATACAGATGAATAAACATGTGAAACAGACATTCTTCATCCTTGACCCTTTTCATGTCTAGTGATGGTAAAACTACAAACTGTAATGAGATTTATTAAGAAAATCATTGTTGTTAGCCAAAAACACTTGAAAACAGAACCTAAATTAAGTTTTACCGTAGGTTTGTTTTGCGTTTGCATCTGTTGAATAAAGTTGTAAAGGTTTAAAACAGAACCTGGAAGGACAGGAAATATTTAATGATGAATTAAAAGTCAAAAAGAGACACAAGCAAACAAACAGAGATAACAAGAGACGAAAATAACTGGAGGAATTAACAACAAATGGTAAAACAGACTTTCTCCAGAGTGACATGATGTAGGTTATTGAATGCTAACAGGGAGGAAAGGAGGCAAACAGGCTCATTTTTATAAATATCTGACTACAAAACAAATGTTAGAGAACAGACTCCAGTAAGCATAAACAACAGAAAGCGATATTGAACACATACACTGAATAAAATAAATAACTAAATGAGATGAAAACAGGAACTGAAATAAAAATAGCAAAACCTAAACGTATGATCAATCAGGAAGTGATAAAGATACGAAACAAACTTAAAAGTGGAATCCATAAATTATATTGATGACGACAAGAACAGGATTTCTGAGAAAATATTTGCTTATTAAGTCAGTGATATTTTTAAATTATTGGTATTCTCAGCCTGTAAAAATAATTTGTGTTTCTGTTTAATAAAATATATAAACAATTTGGTAAAATGTAAATCATGGCAGCAACGTTGATGACCAGCAACAGGATCAGGAACCTCTAGGAATGAGAAAACTCGTTAGAGGTTGTGAAGCAACTCTTAATATTTCACAAATAGAATTGAAATCCTCTGCTTGATGACAAACTCCCAGGACTTTGACTAGAAATGATGGTCAAGGGACAGACACTCGCGATTCGGGGGGGCAGATTCTAGCTGACAGGTCTGATGTTCTGGAAGCAGAAGTCAGTGAGGTATATGATGTGGCAGAAGCAGAAAATCTGAGGAGCTCCAACATGATTATTATCAGGTAGACAGACATGAAGGAACTTAATGGTAAACAAACTTTGCTTACAAAGCACTTTTCTAATCAAGCTGACCATTCAAAGCTCGTTACACCACCGATACATGGACAGGTAGCCAACTTGGGGTCGAGTGCCTTGCCCAGGGGCACATTGACATATGACATGGGGCAAGATGGCTACTCTACCCACTGTGTCACCGACACCTCTGGCTTTCAATAATCTGGTTCTGTCAACTGGTTTGAATCTCAATAAGGCTGGAAGTCAGTTAGGAGGAAGGAGACTGAGCAGCAGAGGTGCATGTGGAATAAATGAATGAATGAATGAATTCATTAATTAATTAATTAATGAAGGAATGAATGAAAAAAGGAAGCAAGGAAGGAAAGAAGGAAGGAAAGAAGGAAGGAAGGAATGAATGGAGGAATGAATGAAAAAGGAAGCAAGGAAGGAAAGAAGGAAGGAAGGAATTAAGCAATACATGAATGAATGAATGAATGAATGAATGAATGAATGAATGAATGAATGAATGACTGAAAGAAGGAATGAATGAAAAAAGGAAGCAAGGAAGGAAAGAAGGAAGGAAGGAAGAAATTAAGCAATACATGAATGAATGAATGAATGAATGAATGAATGAATGAATGAATGAATGAAAGAAGGAATGAAGCAAAAAGTCAGAAGGAAGGAAGGAATGCATTAAGCAATAAATAAAGCAATAAATGAATGAAAGAAGGAAGGAAGGAAGAAATTAATGAAGGAATGAATGAAGCAATAAATGAATGAATGAATGAATGAAATAAGGAAGGAAGCAAGGAAGGAAAGAAGGAAGGAAGGAAGGAATGAAGGAATGAAGGAATGAAGGAATGAATGAAATAAGGAAGGAAGCAAAAAGGAAAGAAGGAAGGAATGAATGAATGAAGCAATAAATGAATGAATGAAGGAAGGAAGGAAGGACGGAAGGAAGGAAGGAAGGAAGGAAGGAGGGAAGGAAGGAAGGAATGAATGAAGCAATAAATGAATGAATGAAGGAAATAAGGAAGGAAGCAAGGACGGAAAGAAGGAAGGAAGGAAGGAAGGAATTAATGAATGAATGAATGAATGAATGAAATAAGGAAGGAAGGAAAGAAGGAAAGAAGGAAGGAAGGAAGGAAGGAAGGAAGGAAGGAAGGAAGGAAGGAAGGAAGGAAGGAAGGAAGGAAGGAAGGAAGGAAGGAATGAATGAATGAATGAAATAAGGAAGGAAGGAAGGAAGGAAAGAAGGAAGGAAGGAAGGAAAGAAGGAAGGAAGGAATGAATGAAGCAATAAATGAATGAATGAAGTAAGGAAGGAAGGAAGCAAGGAAGAAAGGAATTTAGGAAGGAATTGATCGATTAATTAATTAATGAAAGCAAGTAAGAGTTTAAGACTCAATGATCATGTTCAAACTTGCTCTGATTATAATGAGCTAAAAGATTATTAGCATAAGTCAGATCAGAATCAGAATCAGCTTTATTCGCCAAGTATGTTTACGCACACAAGGAATTTGTTTCCGGTTGTTGTTAGCTCTCTACAATTTACAACAATACAATATACAACAAGACTATGTAGACAATATACAAGTTTACATGTTCAGCAGAGTTTGCATATGTACAGAAAATATAAAACTAGTGTAAGATAAATAGTTAAGGTGCAGTTACAGTATTATACGGCATGTATAAAGTGCAGTGTGGCATGTAAACAACAGTAAACAGGAGTTTAGTTTTTGTTATTAATAAGTTTGATGGCATTTGGAAAAAAACTGTTACAGTGTCTGTTTGATTTTGTGTTCAGGGCTCTGTAGCGCCTGCAAGAGGGTAGAAGGTTAAAGAGTTTGTGACCAGGGTGTGAGGAGTCCTTGATAGTATTTTCTGCCCTGTTTATGGTCCTTGATTTGTATAAGTCTTGGAGGGTGGGCAAAGGAGCATCGATGATTTTTGCTGCTCTATCCACCACTCTTTGTAATCTGCATCTGTCCTGTTTTGTGGCTGAACCAAACCATACTGTGATGGATGTGCACAGGACAGATTTAATGACTGCAGTGTAGAACTGTTTCAGCAGCTCCTGTGGCAGACCGTGTTTCCTCAGTTGACGCAGAAAGTACATCCTTTGCTGGGCCTTTTTCAGAATGGAGTTGATGTTGGCCTTCCACTTTAAGTCATTGGAAATGGTAGTTCCCAAGAACCTGAAGGTCTCCACGGTAGACACAGTGCTGTTGAATATGGTGATGGGAAGCAGTGTCAACGGTTTCCTTTTAAAATCCACCGTCATCTCTACAGTCTTTAGTGTGTTCAGCTCTAGGTTGTTCTGACTGCACCAGAGCACCAGCCGATCAATCTCCTGCCGATATTTAGACTCGTCTCCATCCTGGATTAGTCCAATGATCGTAGAGTAGTCTGCAAACTTTAGGAGTTTCACTGTTGGGTCTGTAGAGGTGCAGTCGTTGGAGTAGAGAGAGAATAGCAGTGGAGAGAGGACACAGCCTTGTGGTGCACCAGTGCTGACTGTTCTTGTGTCAGCACTGGTGCGTAGGTGATACACAGATCTACATTATGCCACCAGGTGAAACCCATCCGAGCCATGAGCAGATGCTTAGAACAACTAAATGTGTGGAAGTGAAGTAATTTTCTCCAGCTAAACAGAAACAAAACTAAACTTATCAACAGTGAGTCTGTTATTACAGCTAAAAACTACGATCAGGCCCAATTTATACTGATGGTATCAGACCTCGAACCTGCTGAGACACAGAGAGAGAGTTATAAACTCGACATTTCCAGGATTGAAGAACTGATTTCAGGGTTTTGAGTTGCTGTTTCATGGTTGTCCTTGGAGGGTGTTTGAGTTCCTGTTTGCTGGAGCGCTGGCCTCACCTGTGCAGTTCCTGCACAGGTGATCCACATCACCGATCAGCTGATCTACATCACCGATCAGCTGAGCAGCATTTAAGGAGCGGGGGATCTACTTCCCGTCACCTGAGTGTTAAGTTGCTACCTGTAACAGTGTTCTCCTCAGCGCCACTTTCTCCAGCAGTCTAGTTTCTAGTGTTTCCTTGTTAATCTCTTGTGTCTCAGTTTTCCTTGTTGCTTCTAATGTTTTTCCCCTCGTGTTTTTTCCGATCTAACCAAGTTCAACTTCTCCACTACTGTCTGCAGGATTTCAGAAACTAAACTGACCTACCTCAGTTGTCGCTTACCGATCGTCCTCTTCAGCTTTGGTCACCGCTCAGCTCAATCTGCCCGCTTCAGCAAGAACCTCCTGCATAACCAAGACCATCAAGGAAATCAGTAACTCAGACCCTCTCAGTCCTTCTGGCGTCTCCCTTGGATCTTCCACAAGTAAGTCTACTTCTAATCACCAAGACTCACCTCAAGCTCCGATTTAACGTCTCTGTCTCCATCCAGAAGCCGCCCAGTCCTCCGCGACGTCTCCTGCCGGTTCCCCTGTTGCCGCCTTGGCGTTTTCCTGCTGGGTTCCCTCCAGACTGTCCATCTACAATCCCTCATTAAACTTTAAATTACTTCTACTCCTGAGAGTCCTCTGTTTATGTGGGTCGGAAGGTTACGTAATATGAAACTGATGAGACCTACAGGAACTCTGTTTATCTTTGGTTTCTTCACAGGATCACACAGCTGACATGCAGACACAATTCTGCTCTCGTTCTCACTAAAACTAGGAAATGCAGAACGACACTGAGTTTCAAAGTTCTCACGCTGGCTCCATTTAAATCAAACATTTGTTCTTTGGTTTATAAATTACGACTTGGCTCAACAGCAAAAATACATTTAAGATCTGTTGTTGCTGTTTTAACTTTCCGGTCCTGGTTCAAATTTCATCTGCATCCCTAGAATCCGAACCAAACATGGATTTGTCTATGGATTTGCAACAGAATCTCCCCATCTAGAAGGTTTTAAGTTATTTCTATTTGTTTGCAACAACATCAGGAGGTGAAATGTCAGTTTATCAAACATTTCCTTTAAATTATTCCCAAAGCAACAATATTTCTGGTTTTATCTCACAAAACTCTTATATATTTAAGAAAGAGATCTTTAACAGGGGGTCCACGACCCCTAGGGGGTCCGCAGAGGTACTGCATGGGGATCGCGAAAGTTTTGGTTGATTAGATTTTTTTTATATTCCCCCCCCTGTAATTTTTTCCACCAATTGAAATGTCTTTAAATAAACATTAACATGAGTTTAACACACTGTAGTAAACAGATAAATGGAGGAAGAAGATGTCTTTCAGTCATCAATGCAAACATTCAGCCACACACAGGAGCTCCTTCAATCTGGGCACCGTTTCATTCACAACACCTGTCCCATCAACGAGGAACCAGAATCAGAAATAATCCCAGGGCGGAATTACTTTTGTTACATTACTTCATATATATATACATATATATATATATATATATACATATATATATATATATATACATATATATATATATATATACATATATATATATACATATA
>JAVLVB010000700.1:56961-68543 GCA_032876305.1 Orestias chungarensis | reverse complement strand
GGGAGGGGGGTAATAGTAAATAAATAAATATTCTGTTTGTTAGGATTATTAATGTGGGTTGCCAGTTTGGATACGGCTTCCTATCAAGCTCTAGGAATGAAGGAAAACATGCAAACAAAATCCCTCAGACCTGCAGCCCATCAGCGGTTCTAGACACAGGCTAACAGAATCAGCTCTTTGGCTCACTTGAACAAGTTTACGTCGGGGGGGCCACCGGTGAGCCATGTTCGCATCCACCTCAAAAATATGTAGTTGCGCCCCTGCCCAGTATCATGATTGGACATTTTTCAGTGGAAGGTTGAGGTATTGGTTTATCTCTAAAGAACGATACATGCACAGTATTTGGCTAACATGTACAAATAAATCAAAAATCCCGATCTCAATACGATATATAATACATCATCCCTAAGAAGAACTTAGAAAAGACACATAGAGTGATTTATTGCCTAAATATACAGTTTTCATTTGCTAGAAACTATTCTAATAAAGTACAATTGTATTTAATAAAGTCATAGACTGGGAATTAAAAAAGATGCCAAAAAATCTGATTACCGTGTGATTTTAACATGCTGATCTGAGTATGTTGTGATAAATTGTGAAGCTTTAATTCTGTTGTAAACATCTAAATACAATCATTTTGTTTCCCCACTTCCTGTACTGTCTACTTGATGCCTGCCACCATGTGGATCCACCAGTTGGCCTGAACAGTCCAGCCCAGCTGTTCACACTCTGCGATCTGCTGGAGAAAATGCTCCTTGGCCTCAGCCTCACTTTGGTCCTCCTGGAGCGCCTCCCGCAAGTAACGCATGTCCTCGGCTGCGCTCAGCTCCGGGATGCCCGTGAGAAGCATGAGGGAGAAAAGGGTGATCAGCAGACGAGAGTGAGAGCGCAGCAGCAGGTACGCTTGGGTGCAAGTATCCTAAAACAATAAAAAAGGGAATTTATGGTTAGAAAGATTTTGTTTTGTTGGTAAACTATTTTAGATGAATTAATTATGTTTAATATATGATTTTTCTTCGTTTGGGTTCTCAGAGAAGCTTGGACTTTTTCAGTGTCCATGGGAACCAAGTGGACTGTGACTGATGGGAGTCTAAGCTAAGTTTGGCTAACAGATGCTTTTCCTCCTCTACACAGAACTGCTGTGAGCTGTCATTATGGGGAAGTAAGACTTGTTGGGTCTGGGGAAATCTTTTAAATAAAGATCTTAAAAAGCTACTCAGGTCATTTGCATCATAATTCCTGGAAGTAGTTTAGACCCGGGTTTAAATTATATGTTGCTGTTCGCTTGGTACTGTATGTATTGAGAACAGCTTGTGGTTCATGCAGTAGCTGACGACTGAGAGGCTGAGGAAACGTAGACACACTGAGAAAAACAGGATCTTATTTTCTGGGCACAGTTGTCTTTATTATCTATTTAAATTTAAGCTTTTAGTCAAAGAAGAGCAAAGCCAACAACAACATCGCACACAGCGAAACATCATACCCTAAATCGCTGAAAATAGAGGCTGTTGCGACCTTTGACCCTTCCCATCACGTACAGGAAGTCAGGTGTGAGGACGAACGGCGCCCGCTCCCTGCTTACTCCTAGAAAGTGCTTCCTGTTACCAAGGATGTGTCCGAAGTCGATGTGGAACAGGTTTCCTGTGAGGAGGAAAAATACAAGTTCTGCTTTGGTTTCATCCACTTTAGTGTAACTCCAGATAGTTTTTATCAAATATCTTAAATAGGCAATGAATTAAAACTTATTTTGGTTTTAAACAAACGTCTGTCTGACTTTTCTTATTTCCATCAACAGGCAATGGAGAGTAATAATGGTGGGCGCTGCGTACCTTGGTCTGTGATCATGATGTTGTCGTTGTGTCTGTCTCCTATTCCTAAGACATAAGTAGCCACACAGTATCCAGCGCAGGACTTCACAAACCTCTCCACTGTCTTGTAGTGCTGCACTCAGATAAACAGCAGCAGGTTAGAGGTGAATCTTTAAATCTCCTCTGGTGATTCGTTAGGAAATCAATGAAATCCACATTTTTTAAATTCTAATCATCACTCTTACATTACTGCGCTCAGTTTTCTAAAGCAGAGCTGGTCAGTCATGAGGATCTGATGGATGTTAATGTGTATTTTGAAGGAAAACATTTACATTTTAATTAGACGGTAGCATTGAAATCAGAAAAGGAAGCACCAACGCAACAGCAGTGAACTGGACAATGCATCAAGGACAATAATCTCTATGTTTTAGAGAGACTGTGTTTTGAATAGGACATATGGGCTAAAAAGTAATATTTGTATTTATAAGCAAGAAATAGTTAAAAACATTTTTCCATATCATTGAATTTAAAGGGTATGTATCAAGGTCGGACTTTACTTTCAGGGACAAAACCTAACCCCACCCACTGTCAAATCTCTAAAGTAGATAACTGTGGTGTTCTTCCACTCACTATTTCTTGAAGAGGACACTTGGACTTGAGCCACCCAAACAGAGCATCATTTCTGAAGGCCGCAGTCGTTCCGCCGTGGCTTCTCTGTACTGCAGCGATGGTCGCTGCATTCCTCACAATTTCAATCATTCCTTAGGAAAGAAATGTTTAAGAAAATGCATTGGAATACATTTGTACATATAACCTTAAAAAAGAAACTTCTCCTTGAATGAACATCATTTGTGAGGTTGTCAAAGCTTCCACTGATTGGTTCGGTAGGTTTGGTAAACCTTTATGGTTTACTGACTTGGAGAACTTTTTTAATCGTACTTTTCTGTAACTAAATTAACTGTCAAGTTTCTGTGTGCCACTTAGAGCAAGAGGATGATTATTTAGGCTTAGATCATAGTATTAAAGCATAAGACGCTGATTTTCATACCTATGTTGTGTCCTGTGGAGATGCATCCATATGGAATCAGGTTAAGATCCAGAGACTTTTCCTGCCAAATGGAGTTCATCACCACCAAGGTCTGAATTGGAATATAAGGAATATTAGAATCATTTATTCTAATGTAAAACATTTGAGAAAATAAAACTAGCAGATAATCTGTGTGACCTGAATGACCAGCATGTCCTGTCTGAGGTCATCCCCCTCTTTAAAGATAATCCCAACGGGGGGGCTGGAGGAGGGCGATGGCATCGGGGAAAACTCCAGCCACAGAGGCTTCTTCTTTGAGGCCATAACTTTGCATTTGTCCAGCTGCATCAAAGGGATTCAAAAACATCCAGCTGTTTGATTTCACTGCTGATCATTGCCAGAAAGGCACACGTGAACAACAACTGAGAAACAGTAAAAATACTCTCTGATTGGATTCACTATTTCCTCTTTATCCATGTCCAAAAACAATAACACTCTCATTGTTTGTTGCATACTGTAATGCAAGAGACCCCAGAACTCTGCTTTCCATGTAAATCCTCCATATGCTAACACACATATGGAGGATTGTCAAATCTCCGGTTGGGTCCGAGTTTTTATAAATAATGTTTTTGTGTGGATTAAAGGCCAAAATGCATTTAAACAATTGTTTCTTTTCCCAGATGTCTACAAGTCAACTTAGAGTCCAAGAAGCACAACCAAAAACTATGAAGAGGATTCAGGATTAGACAATGACTAGTAGAGCTGTTTTCTGCTGCACATCACAGTACAGGTCTTCAGTTTACTATTAAAAAACCAAACTGAACTGTTTTTAACGCTGCTGGGGTGTTTTTTTCTGCATTTGTATTTTGATAGTTTCCTTGTTGTTTTTGCATTTTGATCTTCTGTTCTTGTAGATTTCTCTTTTGGTATTTGATTCCTAGCTTCCTTAAATTCTTTCTCTTATTTTTACTCCAGTGTTTATCATTCATTTCTCTCTGCCAGTCAGTTTTCTGCTCTTCACAGCATGTTTCCTATCACCTAACTGTTCTCTGCATGCACTCTCCCTCAGCTGTTCCCGGTTGCCTCTGATTATTTCTTAAGTTTAGCTTTGTTGTCTCCCCATTTCCTCTGTATTTAAGTATTGAGGAAATGTATGTAAACGTCTGATTTTGAAGGCAATAAAAAACAAATCCTTTACATATTATTTCTCCTAATATTGTGTCAATTAGCAAATAGAAATATTTTACCAGATCCAAAACTAAATAGGTTTGGTCAGATGAAAACATCAGAAAATGTAATATAAGGTGCTTGTTTCTTTTAGTTTTACTCTAAATACTGCAGCTTTCTTCTAAAATGTGTTCACAGACATACTAAACTCAA
Organism: Orestias chungarensis; assembly: GCA_032876305.1. Classification (NCBI taxonomy): domain Eukaryota; kingdom Metazoa; phylum Chordata; class Actinopteri; order Cyprinodontiformes; family Cyprinodontidae; genus Orestias; species Orestias chungarensis. The sequence goes on along the minus strand of JAVLVB010000700.1, from coordinate 64,328 downwards.
ATGAACTCTCATTAGCAGTCACAATCCAGACCTGATGCTTGTTACTTTTGCTGGGTAAAACTCGATTATCAGACTGATTGTAATCCTCGGGTAAAGTCAAAAACTAGAACCCAAGTACTAAACATTGTTTATTCAGTCACCTGAGTTTGGCGCTCCCTCTTTCCTAACACAGAGATTGTAACACCATTGTAACCAGACCTACCAGAATCAGTCCCACTTTAATGCGAGGGTCAAAGGGCAACAGGAATTCATTTGGAAGATTACTGTCTTGGAGAAATTCCTGCAGTCTGAGTGGAGCTGGAAAAAAAACAAATCCGGACACACAGTTTAGTTTGATTTTGAAAAGAAAAACTTGTTGAAACATTCATCAACGTGTTCATCATAGTTACTGAACACCTGCAGATAGTTTTTGTGGAGTTGGAGGTGTGAAAATCTCTACTTTTACTGACCTCCAGGTGCAGGGATAAATATTTATAGACAAGAACATTCAACATGTGTGGAAACGTTTTTTTGTTTCCAACTTAATATTTAATTAGATAAGAACCACAGATGGTCAGAAAAAAAAATTAAACACACATTTAAACACATTTAAATACTGTCTTGATATTTTGTCAAATATGAAAATCAAATTTGAGGATTTTATTGAACATAATTTAACACAAACTCACATAAGAAAAAAGTCAAGATGAATTCCTTTTGCACATCAGAACCTCATAAAAGGAAACAGGTCCTAAAATAATTGAATATAACAGGAAGTGAACAGTTCCCACCATTGTTTTATGCCAACATTGATGGAAAATGGCCTGAGTTTTTTTTATAGTGCCTTTCGGGTCATACCTACAGTAACTACCACAGAGTAGGAGGAGGGGACGATTTCTCTTTACATCTTTGTTTACGAGACTTAATATTTGAACATTCGGATGTGAGGTGCAGTCGAGCACATGATTATTTATACCTATGCAGATCTTTTAATATTTTCTTTTTGCCAGCATCTTTTCACACAATGGAAATAATATTAATATTTGGGAGCACTGGCTAAAATCCTGAAATTTTTACAATAAAGACCGTGTTCATGAACCCTGAAGACAGAAGATTGTAGCAGCTGATGGGTTTGGTTAGGGATTTAAAAATGACTTAAAACAATAAATGGGTAACTTTAGGGAGGGAGTAAACTGAAAAGGACGCCATAAAAAAAGTCCTCTGAAACCCTGGAATGTTGTCACAAGATTGGCTGAATCCTGCTGCCACAAACTCACGGTTAGACTTTTACTGTAGTTGTTCAAGAACAGAAACATTTAGCAGATGGTAGTTTAACAGAGAAAACACAGTAAGACCAAAACCTTTGGGATAATGTCCTTTAGACAGATGAGTCTGAAAAGCATTTACACAGTGAACCTGTGATTAAAGATTATCTCTGATGCCCCTTAATTAAATAACCAATTACCTTCAGATGTTGGCTAATTAGTTTATAGAGTCTTTTGTTTCCACTTAAGAAATGTTAATAAAACATGTTAATGTTAATAGGGTTAGGGGGCTTCTCTGAAGGCATCAGATGTTTGTTTGGAGAATATCAGAGAACAAACAGCCTTATGAATACAAACCAACATAATGTATAGATCAGAGAGAGCTGTGTGGCTATTAAGCAGAGTTAGATTAATAAACAAAATCCTATGCTTTAAAAATTGAAATTGAAGATTAGGTCATTAGAAAATAAAGAAATCATGACACAAACTTAGAAAAACATGTCTCCAACAAAAATCAACAATATATCTACAGTTATTATGAAAGAGTCAAAAAAGAAAAGAAAATCTTGCTAAAATTAGACATAAGACCTATAGACAACACATTAAACACATTCTGGACATCTAAAGACAAAACACTTGCATCCAACCCTCAAGGCTCTAATTTGTTTTCTTACCTGACACTCAAGCTCTGAGTGGTTCCAACTGATTAATAGTCATATGATGGGATGCTGTTCTGCAAGTAAACACAAAGCTACATCTCCTGCCTGAACAACCTAAAGCGAAACCTTTTCATTTGTTTGTTTTTGTCTATACTTCTGAGCTCCTACCATGGTAGGTGAACAGTTTAGTTAAATACTTCATTTACATTCAAATGTGTTTGACAGATGTCATTTACACTAACTGTGAGCCTGTGGGATAAATTTCAGACATACTAAACAGGTCTGCTACCTGATGAAGGAAGATCTGTTTTGTCCGGGTACAATCTCTTTATGGTCAGGGCAATCTCCTGCAGGGCGGTCACAGCCTGGACCTGCTGAGTAAAGCTGCTGATCATGGCCTGACCACACCCCAACAGGTAGGCCTCCAATATCACTGCCATACGTTGGCGGAAGTAGGGGCATCCTGCGACCTCACTGCGCACATACCAGAAGAAGAAGTGGCCGATTCTCTTGCTCTGTAGAGTAAAAGTTATGCATGTTAAGTTGTTCAAAGCTCGTGTATTTAGGAGAGTAAGATCACTTACTCTTTTTACACTTTCTTAATCCTGTCGAGTTTTTCTCCATCAACCAGCTAAGCAAATATTGGCTTACATGAACCTTTTTTATTGTAAACTTCCTAACCTAAAGGTTTTAGAATCATCTAAACACTGAGAGTATCTAAATTATTACTAGAAAACATTTGTCAGTGTGAATATTTGTCAGTTGATTCTGAAAATCACTTGGAACTGAAACACAAATGGATCCCACTAGGCTAGATCTTGCAATATAAATGTAAACATTTATTTAGAACTTTGTCTCCCTGTTTAATCAAATCACACCTTACATTTCTGTTAGATGCAGAGCAGTTTACACCTATCAGCCACTTTCAATACCAATTTTAGGAATGGTTGATAGGCTGATATTCTCATTTGCTGTCCAGTTTTGTTTATTCCCTCTCATAACACTACAAAACTGTTCACAGAAAGCATTCAGTGAGAGTGCCGAATTATAAACATCGCAGAAGATTGATTGAAACCCCGTCATTAGGCAAAAGAAAACACTGTGTGACTAATGAAGCTTGTGTCTCCAAGATACCAGATCTATTTTTATAATATCTTATAACATATTCCCACTAAGGCAAATAGTAGTTTAAACTGACCTGTATGTCAGAAGCAAACATCTTTTGAATAAAGTGTAGCTAATCTAAATAAATAATGGTACAACAAACCAAGAAAGTAGTGAACAAATATTTGGTCTTATATATACATCAAGGTGTCCTTTTCATGTAAAAGACAATAATATGATTTATACACTAATAAAAATGACAAAGTACATATGTTCAGATAATGTTTGCTTCTTTTCCTGCACTTGAAAAAAGGACATTTCTGTAACCTCCAATACAAGCAAGGAAAAACTGTATGTAGTTAGATTAGATGTAAAGGAGCAGTTGCACTTGTGTAAAGAGTAGAGAGCTGTAAATCAGTGTTTTTCAACCGGTGTGCCAGGGCACACTAGTGTGCCGTGGGTGATTATCAGGTGTGGGGTGGAAATTATCTTGGTGAAATTGGATAATTGTTGTTGAGTATTTTTGAAGTGGACTTTGAGATAATTGCACTGGTGGTGTGCCTCGTAATTCTTTCAATGAAAACAATGTACCTAGGCTCAAAAAACGTTGAAAAACACTGCTGTAAATAATGGACATAGGAATAAAACTGTTGTGTCCATTAGTTTTGAAAGCGCATCAAGGCTGTGTTGTGCTAAAGAGATTCTACAGTGAATAATCTTCCCACTTGTGAGAAAGAATATTCACAACTGGAAGGTATTTAAAGTAGCTGCTAGTCTCTGTAGAAAAGAGAATGACAGTTTCAGTCGCTATAGGATTTATGTTGGAAGTTAATAACAACCCATTTAGACTGAACTGCATTAGATGGTTTGAAACATTTGCTAGGAGACAATTTCTTCTTTATAAAAGGTATACAGGTGCATTTCTTAGATTTAAGTTTTTCACCAGATCAAATCATTTTGACATTTTGTCAAAACCAAATCCAGCATAATAAACCAAAAACCAATCAAAAGGCTAGGATCAGAAATTTGCTCTTTGAAACAACAAACAGTGGTTGTCTTTTAATCACTAAGTTGACAACTGCTCTGAATGTTAATGTAATCTGGAGCAAAATTAAAAGTCTCGTGTGAAGATTTGATTTAAATCACGTCATTACCAAGACAATGATTCAAAAGATCGTTGCAAATTTTAAAAGAGAGTGGATAAGAAACGTCAAGAATCAAGGTGGTAAAATGGCTGAGTTGAAGTCTAGACCTCTGATTGGTTGAGTTGTTGTGACAGATTTGTGATAAATGCATGCCCAGAAAACTAAAGGAGATTGCAACATTTATTTTTCCCATCACAGTATTTATCCTTATACCTCTAAGTAATTCCTTCAGTGAATAAACATAGTAAGATTGAAATAAATACTTAAATGCCCAGTAACATTTTATATACCAAATGAAACCAGATCTTGCATAACTCACCCGCAGAGCTCTTTGAATAAGATATCGAGCAAGAAAGCTGTCGTGGTAAGGCTCCACTTTTAGGGTCTACAAATACAGAAAACATGACATAAATGTTTGGTTGTTATTCAGTGGCCTCCAAGTAAAGTAAAAGAACATTAGGCATAAGACTGGGATGAATCTCACCCACAGTTACCATAGATTACAATGATAAACACTTTATTTCCATCTTTTATCAAATTGTGTTTATGTGTATGTACTTTAATTCAAGTTGCATGTTAATCAATCACGTGTCATAAATTAAAACTACTGATAACCCTTGAACATGATCACATCTGGTCACATAACGAGCTTCCACGTGTTTTATTGGGGTATGAGTGACAGAAACAAAGCAGTGCATAATAACAGTCCTTTTCAAAGACTCAGTTTTATCCATCATCAGAAAATGAAAGAGTAAAGCACAACTGCTAATAACAAAGCCATGGTTGTCAACCTAAACTGGAGCAAAAAGGCCTCTTAATAGGAAGTGCAGCTGAAATTAACAGCTCAGATGTGAGGATCTCTCCTTTTATCGAGGAGGGAAAAATCCACATCCAAAGCGTCCATCCTAAACACCAATAGAATGGTGTAGATTAAAGCTATTCATGTTGTAGAATGGACAAATGCAAAGTGGAATTCCAGGGTTAAATCTATTAAATTATTTTTAAGAATATTGTTTACATATGTTCAACCGGACTGGTCTTGAGTTAAAAGCAACAAAAGTTTTTATAGGTAAGGAAAGAAAATTAAATTCATATCTTTTCGTATCCACTACTTTGTGTTGGTCTACTACAAAGAATCTAAAAAAATCAATGTCCTTTTTTTGTTGCAATGTGACAAAGTTTGACTAGTAAAAATTATAAATAAAAATTATTTTGCATATAACTATGTAATTCACTTGTACCTCTAGTACACCTACTGCTAAAAATATCTCAGTAGCATGAATTTGAAACAGCTTTTGCAAAATCTCTTCATATTTTTTGCCTATGTGGATGATTCTGTCTTACACCTGAAGATCTCAATCATACCTGCACCAACTGCAGCAAGTACTTGAGCACATCATCATTGGGTAGACTCTCCAGTCGCTTTACGGCTAGTCTCCGGACAATCTCATCAGGGAAATCCATGTTGAGCAGCTCAAGTGCCACTTGTACATCCAGTTCTCCAGGATCCAAGAGTCCCAGTAGCCAGTGAACATCCTCAACCATTCTGCGATCCAACCAGTTAATATTGCGTAAGAAGTGGGGAAGGTTGGAGCCGTACTGGACACTTTCCTCTCGAAACCTCCTGAGGCAGTCCCTTTTAGTGTTAAAGGCATGTGATGGGGACCTCACAGGTACTTTTTCAGTCTTATGAGACTGAGGAGATTTCCCATGTGGAGAAAGAGTATCTGTGCCGAATAAAGAAGATGGGGATTTGTCAGGGAAAAGACCGGAGGTGGGACTATTAGAACCATCATTTGCACTTAAGCTGTTTGGGATAACCACAGGGAAACTGTAACGATCTAGTAGGAAGCTGATTGCCATGGCTCCATCTATATGTGGGTTTGTAGCAGAAGACAGCTTGTCGGCTTGGTATGTGATGGACCCATCTTCAAGGTCAGAATAGGACCACATGTGGAGGGTATAGAGACCCTGGCTGAGGACAGACCTGTTAAAATGGTTGAATGACAGTTATTACAGTTACAAACAATCCCATCATATTGGTTTTATGAATTGTACTGTACCGTTCTATCTTATTTTTTAAGCAGAAGTCTATATTTTGCACAAATCCCCATTAAAACTCAGACTTCTTTTTCCCTAAAGAGAGGTTTGAACTTATATTTGAGGTGCCAAGTTATCTGCGGGGTTATACGATGTAAAGTGGCTTTTGGTCCTCCTAAGGGGTCAACTGTAAGTACGACATGCAAAAACCCCAAAGAAATCTCAATGAGGCGTCCTGATCCCCAACACGCTCAACTGATTCCTCATGATTTTAGAGAAACAGTAGATCCACTTCAAGCTTTACAGTGATGATGGTACTCAGCAACTTATCTCTAAGACACAGCAAGTGACCAAAGAAGCATATTTCCAGTCTGTGTGTCTAGGATGTCAATTCAACCAAAAAAGTGATGTATGCCAATCGCCGTTTGTGACATCTATGTTTTCCCGGGGATTTTGTACTGCCCGTCAAACGCTTAAAACACCCCTCGGGCCTTGACAGAGGCATCATTCAACGAGCTTTAAGTTGACGTATAATCACAAAAGATTTTCATACTGAAAATCAAGATCAAGCGAGCTTTTGCCCTTCTGCTGCACGGGAGGTTTCTGTCCTCCCTGAGCTCGGCTTAGGACACCTGCGTTACCGTTTGACAGGTGTACCGCCCCAGTCAAACTCCCCACCTGCCACTGTCCCCGGAGCGGGACAGTGGCAGGCATTCCACCTCTAATTTCTTCAGTATTTAAGAGAAATCCTGACGTGCAAATCGGTCATCCGACCTGGGTATAGGGGCGAAAGACTAAGGGAGTAGGTGGAGGAGTAGGAAGCATTTTCCAATCAGGTTTATTAATTAATCCCAGGCCAACTAATAGTTATAGTTCTTTTGAAAATTTAACCCTTAGCCTTCCTCATCCAACCTCTAAAAGAATTAAACCACTTCTGTTTGTTATTTTGTATCGTCCGCCAGGTCCTTGCTCTGACTTTATAGATCAGATCTCAGATTTTTTATCTGATATAGTGTTAAACACTGATAAAATCATTATAGTGGGAGATTTTAACATTCATGTTGACACCAAAAATGACAGTCTAAATGTAGCCTTTACTGCTATTTTAGACTCAATTGGCTTCACTCAAAAAATCCAAACACCTACTCACTCTCTTGGTCACACTTTAGACCTTG
>JAVLVB010000700.1:37969-56861 GCA_032876305.1 Orestias chungarensis | reverse complement strand
TCAACGACAACACAAGCCATTGTTTCTGCCTGCTGATTCCAGAGGAGTGAATGCTGCAAGTCAATGACTCGATGCAATCTGCTGGGGTTCCTTAGATTGGAAACTTTTTCAAATTGATTTGTTAGAGTGTATCTTTGATTTTAATTGATTTTTTGTGAAGTGCCTTGAGACGACACCTGTTGTAAATTGGCGCTATATAGATAAACTGATTCTTGATCGTAGACCATAGAACTTGGTGTTAAGACCCTATTAAGAGCCACAATTATCTCGCAAAATTAAAGACTTCTAACTTGACCTGGACTCCTGGCTTGTTAAAAGAGTCCTACCAACGTGTACTAATGGGGATCTTTCTCTGCATAAGCTAATGGGCAAATGCTGGAGGTGGACTTGGAGGTTCTTCACATCTTCTGGACTAAGATGTCTGATGTTTCTCCAGGTATCTCTTGGAGGAACTTCTCCAGTGTGAGGGTCACTGCCCCAAGAGATGAAAGACGCTAAAATTGGACTATGAGATTATTGAGAATCAGGATAATAGGAGGACAGTCATTATGATGTAGCCATCCCAAATGATGGAAACATCAGGAAAAGGGAACATGAGAAGCTTTTAAACACCAAGGGCTTATGATGAGGAAGGGATGAGATAGAAACAACCAGACAGGTAAAGGCAACTGTAGTGAGTCTGGTCATTGGAATATTTTAATACCTCCATAGTTTAAACAACAACTTGTTGTAAAACTGCACAGTTTAAATATTGATGAGTTCTTCTAAAAAACGTTCAGATGTTTACAAAACAGTGACTCTCTTATTTTAGAAAGATGGCTGTGAAATAAACACCTAAAGCATCTCTAAGCAGAAAACAATCTGAATGAACATGTCGCAAAAGTAAGTCAATGGAAAAACTAATTTCTACTTATATACAAACCTTTACCACCAAACCATTTTCAAATACCCTCAGTTTTTATCTGGCTTTCAGACAATGTGTATTTCATGTAAAACAGTTCCCAAAAGCTACTTTATTTGACAGCAATGTTCTAAAAAATTTCTAAAACTCACCTGTGATCTATGAGAAGGAGATTGACAAGGTAGAGGACTTTTCCCTTTCCTTTCTGAGTGTCTGTTGGCTTATTGACTAAATACAACTGGGATTTTGATTCTTTGCCGCCAGGAACCTTGGAGTCTCTCGTCAATGTTGACTTTGGATCTTTGGTTGTTGGAGAGACATCGCACACACACACATTTATAGTAAAGCTCAGTTTGACACCACGAGGCAGGTCCCGGAGGAGAATGTCAAAATCCAGCCACTCATTCCAAAGAACTTCATCTCCAAAGGGTTTGGGAAGAGAAGATACTGAACAGAGGACTTTGCCACCATAAAGCATGGCCGCTTCAACATAGACAGACTGAGGGGGCTTGCTTGGCATTTGTGGAATATCAAATCCAAGTAGTTTCACTCTGAACCTCCTGTTGCAGTCCCACAAAGATATCATGAAGATGTCATCCAAATCCTTCCCATGCAGACTAAGATCGTCATGGGAGCTAAACTGACCACTTAAGCTATCAACAAGTGGCCAGTCTACAAACTTGACTGAATCTGAAGCAAGGTGGGAAACAGGAACAACAGAAAGGTGTAGATCCTGATTGGCTTTCAAACACTGTCGAACCCAGAGAAAATCAATAAGTATGTTTTCACCGGAGAAAAACTCCTCCCTCCCTGAAACCTTTAATACCAACTTTTCAGAAGTATTACATTCTACTTTTCTGTCTGCCATAACATTTCTAAAAACTTGGAGAAGAACATCCGGAGTTGCCTTCAAATCAACCTGTATGCTGAAGCTGATCTTGTTCATATAGTGGAGGGTGAGAGGAAGCTTCCTATTTACCCATTCTTCAAGGTCATTTGCAATGGGAGCCTGGGTAACCCAAGGCTCTGTGGCATACAGCACCTCATCACGATTCCTCAGCTCCAGCCTTCGTGGAGATGCCAGTTTTCTGCGGGTGAATGTAAGTTCACCCAGTCTGTCTGATGCCTCTTTCTCCAGGTCATGTCCAATCAGGTAAGTCAGACACTCCTGTTGTTTGTTCTTTTGTTCTGAATCACCTGCTACCAAAGGCTTTGCAACTATGTGTGCCACTAGAAACTGTGAATCATCACGTGTCCATGGAATATCTAACGTCCTGATGATCTGACAGTCATCATGAGCTTCATACCATTCACCCCCTCTGGCATAGAGCAGGATGTACTTCTCAGGATCCAGTACTGCAAACGGATCGGGATGGCAGTTTTCTTCTTGTGCCTGAAAAGAAGAACACAACACGGTAAAACTCAGAAACAGTGTTGTCCACTTTTAAACCCAAAAACTGTATCTGGATTAGGGATGCAGCGATACCACTTTTTTTTCCAAATGAGTAGTGTACGAGTACTTGCATTTGAGTACTCACCAATACCGAGTACTTGCACCATTACACATATAGTTACTTTGGATTGTTATTTTTTTCCACAGATATTGTTTTTTGAACAAGATTCCCTATTATGTGCAAACATACAGTACAAACACAAATTTTACAAAATTGTCAAATACTGAAATGCTTTTTTGCGGTACTGAGGACAGCGACTCAGTGTGGCGTTGTTTTTTTGCCGCCAGGTTTGCGGGCGCGGAGCTGTCTGGGGGAGCAATGGTTGTGGGCGTGTGTGTGTGAATCTCAGGCGCGCTCGCTCATGGGTTCCCCGGGCTTGCACTCAACTCTGGCAAACTGCTCTCGTTGCTCGCTCTCGGCTCTGTGTCTGCGCTCGCGGCTCTGCTGAAATGTTAGTGAGTCTGAGAGTATGAATCAACTTTGTGTATTTGGAAGGAATTATTTAATTGGATGAAAAAGGCCAGTCTTTGATTAGCTGGGAGCGCGGCTCATTTACATATAATGTAGAGTTGCGGGCGAGGAGCCGACGCGAGCGGGGTGAGCTGAGCTTTTGTTGGAGTTGAACGCGTGTCCGGGCACCTTTGAGCGGGCGCGCTTACCTGCTATTCGTGCGCACACGCTTGCGGTTATTGCTCCTTCAGGTGGCTCTGTGTCCACGGACCTGGTGGCACAGAGATCACGCCATAAGGTCCACCCAGACCCAATAGTAGCGCCGCGGGTGGTATCGACTTCGTGGTATCGGTGGAAATTTTATGAGTACGAGTAGAGTACTTATGCCCAGTATCGGACCGAAACTTTCAAACATGGCACTAGCAGAGCTCTATACTGAGCCCTAAAAAGCTCTTTTTGATGAGGAAGCCTGGCCACTGCCGTCTGTTTCATAAGCTCAAATGCTTTTATGATTCCACTGCTTATAGTTTATAGTGTTTGGTGTGCATAGAAAAGCTGTTTATCAGCTTCTAGCCAGGACTGTGACTTTTCTGTGGGTGCTATGTTTATGTGAGGGAAAGAAGAGCAAAAAGTGTAACAGATTTTTGTGTCTTGTGTAAATATCAATCAAAGTTTGTGCACTAGTATAATTAGTGTTAAAACCAGCCCCAGTGGTGCTTACCTTCATGCAGATTCGAAGTCTCAGCTGGCAGACGCTGCACTGTGCAGGAAGGATGACGGTCACAGATTCATAATTCCTGTTGACAGTGTAGTCTTCATCAGCAGGCATCTGCAGAGGATTTGTCCCGGGTCGAAACTCGCAGATAAACTTCAGGTTGTTGTCAGAGCCACCCTGAGTCCTCATTTCAGTCGGAGACTTCCCTGAATGTGGAGAAGACGTCTGATTTGGGGACACCGCAGCAGCCATTGATGTTTAAGACAATATTCAAAAGCTAAAGTTAAACCTTTTTGAAGTGTGAAAGGAAAGCATAGTAATTCTCAGACTTTGACCTCACAACAGCTAGTGCTGAGTCCACAAGAGGTTCTACCTGTGTGAGAGTGAGAGACTATCTTCCCCTCTATTTAGATTACTGCTTTTGGACTTCCTCATTCCTCAGCACACAAAGGGAGATACTGACAAATCATTTACTGACATCAAAATACTGTTTAGTTCCTTGTTCTGCTTTAGCATTTGCAATTGTTGACTGCTGCTAGTGAGGAAAAGGCAGGCTGAACAATGCTGGTCAATTCGCAAAAAGGGGAATATCAAAACTTCTGCATTTCAGCTTTAAGTGATTCATGTAAACAGATCTGAAGTACTGTAGGATTCACTGGAATATATATTAAAAAAACACTTAGCTCAGTAGTTTAGGAAGGCTAATCTAATAATCTAAAGGCATTCACTTTTACTTCATTTCTGTTTTCTGATTTTTTTATTCAAAAGTGTTTTTTTCATTTATAATACACAATAACATCAACACTCAGAACCACTTAGCTCATCTGGATCTGAAGATGGCGAGCTAGGAAAGGACTATGGACTGTATGATTTTTGGAATTAATTTATTCTGAGTCAATTATCTTGTCTCTCGTTGCACTGATGTAATTGTCTGTTTTTATACAAATCACTTAATATATATTCACCAAAACTAAAAGCACTGCCTCCTGTTTTTTTTCACACATTAGACTCCTTAAAAGGACACTCTTCTGATGCTGCTTTTGTAGCCGCAGTTAGTTGCCTAGCCCATAACTGTTACATTATTTGGCGAGCTAGCCAGGAGTCTGATACTGTGAATGTTTTGGTGAATGTATTTTGTATTGAAGTATGGATTTCTTTGACCAAAATGGTATCAATGTTGCTAATTCTGTCATCATTAGTGGTGTAACGAACACTCAAGCAGATGATGAGATCATCAATCATTTACGTAGTTATGGTAGAATTAAGGTTTTTACTGTTACTGCACGTGAGAGTCCATTTTATAAAAACCTGACCATTGAATTCATTAATTCTGCTGATTTGGAAAAGCTAAAATTGCTTTTACCATATGTTTATCCATCTCAGACTGCAGAAGATGTTATATTTATTGTTAAATTACTTGCCATAGCAACAGTGGATACGACCATACCTCCCAATTACCTCCATGAACTGAAACGTATTTCCCAGCAGAGTGGACAATCATTTGATGATGTTTTGAGAGGGGTTTTTGAACAAATAACTGCTCATTTAGGAATAGCGGCTACCGGAGGGGAGCCTGATGAGGATGATAAAGGGGATGGTGATGAGGAGGATATTGTTGAAATACCTACCACTGAAAGGGAGTCCAGTCAGACTCAGCCATCTCCTCTTCCCTCAAAACAATCAGATCAGTCCAACACCTACCAGCAGGGACCCCAACCTCAACCAAATCCAGCTACAAATGTGGGGCCGAGAGTTTCCCTCGCGGTGAATGATCTGAACCCTCCTGGGGTCCAAAGGGTTGTAGTAGAACAGATTGTGCGCAGAGATGATGTAAATCTTCACCCTTTGTCTTCATTTAGACTACGCACCTTTTCAGGAAGACTTCCAAAACCTCAGCGTGAAGCAGATTATGAATCTTGGAGGTCTCAAATAGAACTTTTAAATGCAGATCCAAGTTTTGCACCTTTGCATGTTACAAGGCGCATTTTGGAGAGTTTACTCCCTCCAGCTGCTGACCTAGTGAAGGGCATAGGGCCTGATGCCCTGCCTGCAGCACTTTTGCAGGTACTTGATTCTGCATGTGCCACTGTCGAATCCATAAAATTTTTAAATACGTTTCAGGACCCTGGGGAACAACCATCTTCTTATCTGCAGAAACTCCAGTTGGCTCTCAGCACTGTGGTGAAGCGTGGTGGGATTCCAGCAACTGATATGGACAAACATTTGTTAAAACAATTTTGTAGAGGTTGCTGGGATAACAGCATGATAAACAGACTGCAGTTAGGAAAGAAAAAAGACTAACCACCTCCCTTCTCAGAGCTTTTATTAACTCTTCGAACAGAAGAAGACAGACAGTTGGCAAAAGAAATGTTAATGAAAAAAACATATTCCATCAGTCAAGCATCGTGTGAATGTACAAGCTCACACCACCACTGCATGCTCATGTGGTCATCTAACAGAATCGGGTCCTATTGAAGACCTGAAGAAGCAAATGCTAGATCCTTTAGACAGCTCTGCTGTCTAAAGGATCTAATTCTGCTGAACCGGAAAATCAGCTGAAAAAATAGAAACCAAAACCTGGCCAAACCAGTAGTAGGCCGAAGCCCTGGTTCTGCTTCAAGTGTGGATAGGATGGTCACATTGCTCCCAACTGTTCCAGTCATCCAAATTCAAGCCTTGTTAAAGAAAAACGCCCAAGTCACCACAATTTCACATTCTTTCTATAACACTTGCACTCAGTCCAAGCAATATGTGACAGGCAACTGGTGTAAAGCTCACCCAATCTGAACCAAATTGCTACTCTTGTGCAAACCCTCGCTATTAACACTGACAGTTTACCAGACAGTTTTGTTAATGATCTGCAGTTCTCTTCACCTGCTGTGCCATCTTTTCTGAAGGTGAAATTGCTGACAAACAAAGAGCTGATCCAGTCATTCAGCACATCAACGCTCAATTGGAACAAGGGGAAAAACCACCGCCATTTCTGAGGGAACAGCTCCCCGATCTGCCACTACTCCTGCGAGACCTTACACACTTGGAGCTCCATAATAATGCTCTTATCTGGAGACGGAATATTGGAAGTGAGCTAATTTACCTACTTGTACTTCCAGAGGAATGGCGGGCTGAGGTCCTCAACCAGCTTCATGACCAGATGGGCCATTTAGGTACAGAAAGGACTCTAGACCTCGTCAGTTCACGGTTCTTCTGGCCACGAATGGCAGTTGATGTCTGTAACAAACTCAAGAACTGTGAGAGATGCATCCGAAGAAAACCACAACCTGAGAAAGCTGCACCCCTTGTTAACATTAAAACTTCAAAACCACTCGAACTTGTCAGGACGGACTTTCTTGCAATAGAACCAGAACCACAGAAACACCAAAAATGTTCTATTGATAACCGATCATTTCACAAAATATGCTGTTGCATTGCCAACCCCAAACCAAAAAGCCAAAACAGTAGCAAAAGCGCTATGGGAGAATTACTTTGTCCATTACAGAATGCCAGAGCTTCTCCATAGTGATCAAGGGACTGATTTTGAATCTCATATTATCAAAGACCTCTGTCAGATCACAGGAATCCAAAAAATTAGGACTAATCCTGTGGAACGATTCAACCGAACACTCTTAAACATGTTGGGTACTCTGCAAGAAGATGATAAAACTCATAGGAACGATTTTGTGAAGCCGTTGGTACACGCTTACAACTGTACCCGAAATTATGTCCCTGGATACTCCCCATATGAATTTATCTTTGGTCGGCAACCACGCCTTCATGTTGACTTAGCTTTTGAACTGCCTGTGTCTGAAAAACCATCTACATCTCATTCACAGTATGTTGAAAAGCTCAAGTCACATCTTGAAGAAAGTTATAAGATTGCAATTAAAAACTCTGAGAAAGTCATGTGGAAGAACAAACTCAGATTTGACAAGCAAGTCACGGCTGCAGAACTTTCAGTTGGAGATTGAGTTCTGGTTCGAAACCTCAAACTACGAGGCAAGCACAAGCTGGTGGGAATCAGACGTGTACATTATCCAGAAGAAAGCCGACACTATTCCAGTTTACACAGTTAAGCCAGAAGGCAAAGATCGTCCCATTAGGACCCTCCACCGTGACCTGCTGTTGCCTTGTGGCTACCTGTCCCCAGCCTCCAAACCAGAACAGATACGGTCAACAAAACCCAAGTCAATTGCCACCGTGACTTCAGAAAATATGGATCTTTTAGACCCTGAAAATTAAGAACTGTTCTTACCTGATTTACCTGATTACTCCAGCTCCTATCTCACCAGAGTTACAGCGGAGGTTGACTTACCGGCTCCTACATCTACTATCGTTCCTATGCCTGTGGATCCGCCTGACCAGCATCCCCAGAGCTCTTTGGAAGACACAGTTGGTGAGGAACAGGAAGTGGAGTCTGGACTTGATCCTATTGCTGAACTGGATATGAAACAAATAGCTGAAGATGAAACAGATTCTGCTGACTCACAGCCTCTCAAGGAAAATTCCTCCTCTCAATCAGGACCTGTCTCCCATCACCAAGAATCTGCATCCTCTCCAGGACAATCTAGCATGTTAAGTAATTCTTCTGCTGCAAAACTCTCCAGCCCAGATCCTGAACCACCTGTCCGATGCTCTACACGAGCACGTAAGCCGCCAACTCTTCTGCAGTATTCAACACTTGGGCATCCACTTCTGCAGAGCATCCAGGCCTTGTTTCAAGGACTCGGCACAGCCTTTACATCTGCTCTGGAACTGGATGAGGCCTCTGTGACCTCTACATCATGTGACCGTGTGGTGTGTCACCAGCCATTTGCATGTACGAGGGCGCACATGAGTTTAGGGGG
Organism: Orestias chungarensis; assembly: GCA_032876305.1. Classification (NCBI taxonomy): domain Eukaryota; kingdom Metazoa; phylum Chordata; class Actinopteri; order Cyprinodontiformes; family Cyprinodontidae; genus Orestias; species Orestias chungarensis. The sequence continues at coordinate 48,500 of JAVLVB010000700.1, read as the reverse complement.
GGAACCTGTAACCCGCAATTAGTCAAGGACTTTTATTTTTGCGGGCCCACTTCCTGTGTGGCCCCAAACTCTGCCAGCTTATTTAAAAAGCCTCCAGCACCTAATTGAGATCCTCAACTGTTTCCACTGTGGCTGTGGCTTGCTGTTGGCGTCTTCCTCACAAATGTATTCAAATCTCTGAATCTATTGATTTGATTGCCTGGTGAGTTTATCATCTGATAGCAGATTTGCTTTTACATGTGAAACTTCTGCTCGATTGCTCATTGGAGCATGTTTTAGTAGAATTATTGCCGCTGTCTACCTGGACAGAGCTGATTGTGGCCAAGTACGCCCCAATCTCTTGATAAGGTAACCTGGTTGCTGAATTTTGTGCGTGTTCTGACACGTTTACATTGATGCTGAGACAGTAAAATTTAAGATAAATTTATCAGAACAGAATGTAGCTACACTAAAGTTTGATATTGTGCAGTATATTTATTTATTTATTTACTTTATCTCACTCTGCTTGAGTATTTGACAATTTATTTATTTATTATTTTTGATTGATATTTTGGAAGTGCACTTTAACTTTAACTTTAACTTGATTAGCTTGAAATATGAATAATACTCTTTTTGGTCTTTATTTAAATTATGGTTAATTTAACCAGATTATTGAAATGTTTGTCTAACTATTAGAAATCAAATTTTTGCATTTAATATGCATACAGTAAATGCCTAAATTTAATAATTATTTTCTTTATATTATAATTGTACATATTTGTTGTTTTTGATAAAACATTTAATGGATTTTCTGACCTTTTAGGTCAAGTTTTTTTTTTCCCTTTGTTGGATCAGATCCTCATCTGGATCTGAAGATGGCGAGCTACAGCTACAGCTATGCTGCTACAGCAAATTTTGCACTCCGAATTCTCATTGCTGCTATGTCCGAAGTCCCATATTGTAGATTCTGTGTAGTCAAAATCCTATTTCTCTTATATTTCTTTATATTTTATTATATTGTTCTTATTTCGTAGCTATTTAAAATTGCTGTCAGGGTGTAAACTGGACCGTGGGATTAAAATTTCGTCCCACCTCATGTACCACATGTGATGTGATGACAAATAAAATTCCTTGATTCCTTGATTCCTAGGAAAGGACTATGGACTTTATGATTTTTGGAATTAATTTATTCTGAGTCAATTATCTTGTCTCTCGTTGCACTGATGTAATTGTCTGTTTTTATACAAATCACTTAATATATATTCACCAAAACTAAAAGCACTGCCTCCTGTTTTTTTTCACACATCAGACTCCTTAAAAGGACACTCTTCTGCTGCTGCTTTTGTAGCCGCAGTTAGTTGCCTAGCCCATAACTGTTACACATAACAACTCTTTTCAGGTTCGGTGTGAAACATCTTCGTCTTATTTTTGTAGCAGTAATGTAAGTAGGGGTGTATGTGAGACGGGATATCAGCCCAAACCCAGAGAGGATAAACTAGCAGAATCTAAGATGCAGCTGGTCAAAAGGCTCTCGATGACACAGCTTTAGAAGTTGTTAAGGATCTTGGGAGAATTCCAACATTTCCTCAGCCTCCTCAGGAAGTACACAGCGGCTGTACTGAGCCTTTTTGACCAGTTGGGTGGTGTTCAGTGTCCATGTGAAGCAGGCACTGATGTGGACGCCCAGGTATTTAAAGCTAGCCACCCTCTCCATTTCAAGCTCCCGGATGAACAGAGGCTCAGAGGTCTCCTCTCCTTCCTCATATCCACTATCAGTTCCTTTGTCTTGTCTGTGCTGAGGGTGAGGTTGTTCCCTCCTGTAAACCGCTTCATCTCCTCCGCTGATACGTCCTATCACTGCGGTGTCGTCTACAGACCTCAGAATGATGTTGTCTTTATGAGAAGTGCACAGTCATGGGTGAACAGAGTGTAGAGGATGGGGCTGAGGACAAAGCCCTGTGGTGTTCCTGTGTATGTAGTGATTCTGGCTGAGGTCCTTTTGCCAAACCTCACAGATTGAGGCCTGCCAGTCAGGAAGTCCAGAAGCCAGTTGCAAAGGGTGGGGTGCAGGCCGAGTATGGACAGTTTGTTTGTGAGTTTGTGGGGAATGACCGTATTAAAGGCAGAGCTATAGCCCACAAAGAGCATCCTGATGTAGGAGTCTTTGTTTTTCAGGTGGGAGAGCGTGTAGTCGAGGGTAGCAGCAATTGCGTCCGAGGTGGTAGGCGTACAGCAGGGGATCCAGGATGTCTGGTATGCTGCACTGGATGTGAGCCAGAACCACTCTCTCAAAGCACTTCATAATGATCGGACTGAGTGCTACAGATCTGTAATCATTCAGGCAGGTTGGGGAGGGGAACGATGGTTGTGGTGTTGTAGCATGTGGATAGAATGCTCTGGTTGAGGAAAGGTTGAAAATGGAGCTGAAAACATCAGCCACCTCGTAAGCACATCCTCTGAGGGCATGTTGTCTGGTCCTGCTGCCTTGTGATGGTTGACCTTCCTTTTTGCACCGCGTACATTGCTGTACACGTGATTTAGGGTGTCCTTGTGGCGGGTGGGAATGTGTTTGTGGAATACAGTCCGTAAACTGCACTGGTTAAAATCACCAGTGGTGATGAACACGGCGTCAGGGTGAGCCGTTGCCAGCGCGCTGATGACGTTATGGAGTTTGCCGAGCGCTGCGTGGAACAGCGGATAAGAACAGCGGCAAAGAACACATTGTTTACAAACACACACACACACCTCCCTTATGTTGCACTATTTTTCAGAGTCTAGGTCCACCCATTTACGACATCCACAACAGCTGGAACCTTACAAATGAAAAACCACCCATACATTTAATCTGGGTAACTGAATGTGATATACAGCATGGGCTTTTTATATGGATACACCTACATAAAATGGGAATAGTTGTGCAACATGTGAAATGCTGTAAGCAAAGAGAAGCTTGTTGATAACTCATTAAGGACTAAAGTTATGTTAAAACCAAGCACACCATTGTTTTTCATGTGAAAGTTTCAATAGGTTTGATAGGTCACATGACCTTCTTCCCATTGAAAAAAACTATAGTTGGATCCAAAATGGCCGACTTTAATAGGATATTTTGTGTACCACCGTAGTTTTGACGTCTGAGTCTCTTTATTTTAAGTACTGAATTCATCAGGATATTTGTGGATCATAACTTATATCCATGATGTACTGGAAATAAGATTTGATGGTATGAAATGAGTCCAAGTTCTTGCCTCAGTGAACATCGACAGTGTACTACAGGAAAGTCAGCAACACAACATATGAACTGAGAAACAAACTACAGAGGCCTGAATATAGAGCTTACTCTACAGGTGTCAAATCCCCATTTAGTGTTATTGTTGAGCTGAAACTGGGCTGTAATTGATGTGCAACTTGCTCTAGAACGTTCTCTAACCCTGTTACATGTTCTAAAGTATCATCTCAAGAATGTATGATTTTTCAGAAACCGTCTTTGTCCCCGGACGGGTGCTGAGAGAGTGAGCGGACCAGCTCTCAGACGTGCTGGCGGACATCTTCAACGCCTCCCTCATCCAGGCAGCTGTCCCCACCTGCATGAAGACCGCCACCATCATCCCGGTCCCAAAGAGCTCCGCAGTGACAGGTCTGAATGACTATCGGCCAGTAGCCCTCACACCAATAGTCACAAAGTGCCTTGAGAGACTGGTTCAGACCCACATCAAAGCCACCATCAATGTCACTGTGGATCCACACCAGTATGCATACAGGAAAAATCGATCCACAGAGGACGCCATTTCCTCCGTGGTCCACACTGCCCTCAACCACCTGGAGCAGAAGGATTCATATGTTCGTATGCTGTTTGTGGACTTTGCGTTCAACACCATGATTCCTCAGACTCTGATTAATAAACTCTCCTCACTTGGACTGAGCTCTTCCATCTGCAACTGGGTCCTGGACTTCCTAACCAACAGGCCGCAGTCTGTGAGGATTCACAACATCTCCTCCCCCACCATCACCCTCAGCACTGGCTCCCCTCAGGGCTGTGTGCTGAGCCCCCTCCTGTTCACACTGCTCACATATGACTGCTCTCCTATCCATCCAGGCTGTCATATTGTGAAGTTTGCGGACGACACAGCAGTGGTTGGATGCATCACAAACCGTGATGAGTCCAGCTACAGGCAGGAGGTGGAACACCTGGAGGGTTGGTGCAGAGAGAACAACCTCTGCATTAATGAAAACAAAACCAACGAGATGATTGTGGACTTCAGAAGGGGCAAGCATGCCCACATCCCCCTGCACATGGGAAAATCTGCGGTGGAAGTGGTCAACAGCTACAGGTACTTGGGTGTACACCTGAGTAACAACCTCTCCTGGAGCAACAACACTTCCATTCTGGTCAGGAAGGCGCACCAGCGGCTCTACTTCCTCAGGAGGTTGAGAAGAGCTGGACTCGGGAGCTCAGTCCTCACCTCCTTCTACAGATGTGTGGTGAAGAGCGTCTTGTGCTCCAGCATCAACGTGTAGCATGGAAGCTGCTCTGCTGCAGACAGGAAAGCTCTGCAGAGGGTGGTGAAGGCTGCACAGAGGACTGTTGGAGTCAGCCTCCCCAGCACCACAGACATTTACACCTCCAGATGCAGAAAGAGGGCCTCCGGCATCATGAAGGACCCCACACACCCAGCACACTCACTTTTTGTCCCGCTCCCCTCAGGCAGGAGGCTGCTGAGCATAAAGCGCAAAACCACCAGACTGAGAAACAGCTTCATTCCTGAAGCTGTGAGACTCTCAAACACACGCAAGGACAAATTAAAAAAAACATTCTCATTTAACCGGCACTGTTCACTTTAATATCACACTTTCAAATGTCACTTTAAAATGTCACTTTATTAACCATCCATGCTGCTACAGCAAATTTTGCACTCCGAATTCTCATTGCTGCTATGTCCGAAGTCCCATATAGTAGATTCTGTGTAGTCAAAATCCTATTCTCTTATATTTCTTTACATTTTATTATATTATTCTTATTTTGCAGCTATTTAAAATTGCTATCAGGGTGTAAACTGGACCGTGGGTTTAGAATTTCGTCCCACCTCATGTACCACATGTGATGGGATGACAAATAAAATTCCTTGATTCCTTGATTCTGCCCTGTTAGCTGTGGTGTGTGAGGTCTCCCACTTCTCTGCAGCACCTCCTCATCAGCTCCGACCTTCCACACCAGCTCACCCTCAGCTGCAGCTCATCACTGCTCGTCAGCCAGTCAGCATTTAAGCAACAGTGTTTCCCTCATTCAGTGCAAGATTGCCGTTGCAGCATGCACTACGTTCCAGCATCGATTCTTGATTTAAATTCTCGGTTTCGACTCCAGCGTGCCTCTGACCACGTCTTCTCGTCTCTGCCCCGACCTTCTGGCCGTCCACGACAAGCCTTTTGTCTGTTCGCTTTGGTTTTTGTTTGTTCGACTGATAACCAACCAAAGCGCTCAACGGCCTGCTCGCTTCCTGTTGAATCCTGGAGTTTACCAAAGACCATTTCCTGCTGCCAGTTAATTATCTGTTTGTTGCTATGCCTTTAATAAAGTACTTTCAAACCACTACCTGACTGTACTGCACTTGGGTCCTAAAACCAGCTCCTGACAGACTTTTGTATGCATTTTGAAGCCCAGAATGATTTTAAAATTCTGCTTAGTAACTGGGGTTATATATTAATCTTTGTGTCTTTCTTAGATCCTTTATTCGTACATTCATACTTCCTCTGTGTTAATTAACCTCATCCTGCTGTCTTCCTGTAACACCTGCACCAAATTTCCTAGAATCTGATCTAAAGACCTTTAATTTTCTTTAGTTTTTAATTTTAGGGTTTTGAAAAATAAATCTTCTGAAATCAATTTTTAACACTTACCTGCAACACACACATGAGGGCTGTTAAATTCAATATTTCACTTCATATCTTTAAATTCTGTTGGGGTTTGTTTATCTTGAGAGAAATTTGAGATGCATATCTTTCAAATACTTTAGAAATATTTATATTATTTACCAAGACTTTCACGTTACATTAATCTGTTAACGTTTTTTCTTTGTTGTTCTTCATTCATTCTTTCTGAGTATCTTTGCTGCTTTTTCCATCCTCAGTGAAGATGTCAGTCATGGATCTGATTGAGGTCTGAGGTGCAGAGCAGCTCGTTTATTTGCACTTTACTAAGAAGCAACTAATCACCACAATTTCTTCCATGAATTTTAATTGAGCCACACATCTTGTTGAAGTTTTCCATTTTATTTTGAAATTTAAAGCACATATAAACTCGTCAAGGAGTGCTAATGTAAAAAAAAGTTGCATTTGTAAAAACAGCTAAAATAAACCTCAGATATTTACAGTAGTAGAACAATCATGACATCTTGGATACGAACAAACAATTGCCTTACAAATGGAGCAGTGCAGCCATGACAGCATGTGTCACATTTCTTTTTTCTTACATAAAACTCACAACAGTTCAGATACAACACAATCCTCTGCAACATTTTTTGTTACATTCAGGGTTTGCATAAAGCTATAGACAAAAAGAACCTTCACTTCTAATTAAATGAGGTTTTATAGTGTAAAAATAAAACAATAAATTGAGGTCAAAGGTTTTTACAGTATATCTCTGCAGTTCTCCATCTTTAATACGTTGCTGTTAGCAAGTCTCAAAATCTTCTCCCTGATTTTTACCTTCTCCATGTTAGATGGTAAACACAACATTTCCTTCTGCATATTTCATAAAGCAGAATGAGACATTTTGCTTTTGCTTTTTTACACATTTTTTTCTGTTCCCGCTGCAGAGACAGAGGTTTGGTAGTTATAACCAAACACAATTTTAAAGGAACTGATCAGAATTCACTGAAATCAGAGAATGAAATGACAAATGTCCACAATAAAATTACAATGCACTATAATATAAATGTCAGCTGGCTGCAGAGTTGTTCATTATTAAATAAAAAACTTTATTAGCAAGCTTTTGGACAATTTTGTACTTAACTCAGTTTTTAGATGATGTTTGTAGCAGTTATCTGTCTTTATGGAGACTGGTGACTTTTAATGTGCATCTTTCTTTTATGTAAACTTGACTACATCTGAAGGTGCACAAACTTTAAACAGTATGGTGGTTTAAATCCTTTAAATAGGATAATGAGAAATAGTATAACTACCTCCTGGATTTCTTTTTCTTCTTATTTTATGAATTAAAGAGCAGCTACCAGCAATTAGATAAAAGCTATATTCCAAGTTCTAGTGCAAAAAACCCACAGTATGTTGAAGATAACCCATGGAGGAAACAGCCATAAAAATTCATAGTCTGCATGTTCAAATTGTTAATGGGTTTATCATAATGGTCTGAATTAAGTTGAGGGGACCTGCCTTCGCCCTGCCTCTCAATAACATTTCAAATTGTATAACAGACGGGTAACTCGTGTCATGTCTGAGAGAAACCCAATCATCCCTCACATGATTTACTTTCATTCATAACCCTGTGCTGTTTCTGTCCATAGTGGCTTACAGCTAATACAGTTGCTGTCCAAATTCAACTCTTCTTAGACATTATGAGGATTTTCTATACCACTGACATCTTAATGAAGAATAAACAGAAAAATGAATACTAATACTTGTTTAGTAATCCAGGTTGTGGGTTTTTGCTTCCTAACCATCAGTAGAAGTTAGTCTGTGTTTTACCTAAAGTCCTTTTTTCCCTTGATGAGAATCTAACTAATTAAAATTGGGTCAAAATATGACCCCACTCTCTTATATGAATCACATGAGTAGCAGATTTAATTTTTTTAAATGAAACATTTAAACACATACAAAATCCACGAGAAAAGTATTTAATGAAATATGGACTTCATTTTATATATATATAATTATCAAGTATGTTTCATTGATTTATTTCACAGCCCTGTGTTTAATCCTATCAGCCCAACTTTGGACGAGACATTGGTTCTGAGTGGTGTTGCAGGTTTAACCAATGGGACAAACAGTTTGGCTAATTTCAGGATTCAGAACAAGAATTGGGGCAAACTCCAGTAATTCCTGATTTATAGATGCGATCCTGAATGGTTTTAATAAGTTAAACCTTATTTGTGTATTTAACACACTTTAAATACTCTAAGTTCATTTTTATTTAACACATTTGTCACTTTTAAATGTCAAACATGTTGATAAGTTTGGGTCCTGCATGGAGTGAGGACGTCTCCTTGTGCAGGCCGGGTCCTCTCCAGTTACTCTTACCTAAGAACATGAGTGTCAGGTTGATGGTCTGTTTCATTCACTGTCATGTGTGTCTCTACTGTGTTGACCTTTGAACTGCCACCCTAACCCTAGTTAAGCTACTAAAACGTTTCCCGCTGTTAATATGAATAAATAAATATCGTACTTTAAAATATCTAAGTGTAATTATTTTATCTGAAAAACTGGAGTGTCTTGAGTTTGGTCCCTTTTGTCCTCCTTACAGGACCAGAAGGGACCAAATTCAGTTCAAGTCAAATCTTCTGTCTCCGGTCTTAGTTGGTAGGGACCGGCTGAAGCTTCCCCCTGCGGTTCTAACCCGTCCCGGGGAGGGTGGGGTGCACCGCGTTCCGGAGCCGCATCGCCTCCCGCGGCAGCGCCTCGCCGCCTCTGCCCTGCCTGCGCCAGCGGAACATGTGGGCCAGCGCCTTCCTGAGCTCCACGCTCCTCAGGCCGTACACCAGCGGGTTGATGCACGGCGGCACCAGCAGCATCACCAGCAGGCACACGTGGAACCCCGCCGCCGCGGCCGACAGCCGGGGGTCGCAGCGCGCCCCCCGCGCCGTCACGTCTCCAAACTCCCAGAGCGCGTCCGACGCGACCTTGACGAGCAGCGGCAGCAGCTGCAGCAGCAGCATCCCGCAGTAGAACAGCACCGTCCGGCGCGCCGCCGTGTTGCTCTCGTTGAACGGCGCCACGCTGTTGCTCGCGTTGCGGTACATCCGGAAGTAGGAAAAGGCGTGGACCAGGAAGCACAGCAGCAGCGTCAGGGAGCCGGTGACCTTCCGGAACACGGCCGGCGCGCGCGGGGAGCCCACGTGCTGCTCCATCATGTCCGGCTCGCACATCAGCCCCATGGTGACCGGGGCGTCGCGTGCAGCACCAGCGCCACGCTGATGCAGCCGATGGAGATGGAGTAGAGCCAGATGAGGGCCAGCAGCCTCCTCATGCGCTCCCGGGTCACGATCACCGTGTACTGGAGCGCGAAGCACACGAACAGGTAGCGCTCCAGCGCCATGCAGGTGATGGTGGTGAGGCTGCAGAACACGCTGGCGCCGCCGACCGCGTACTGGAAGAAGCACCAGGGGCTGAACGTCATGGTGCGGTGGCGCAGCAGCGAGTAGAGGACGGCAGGCGCCACGGTGACCGTCTGCAGCAGGTCGCTCAGGATCAGGCTCTTACAGAGCACGAAGCGCGGCAGCCACGACAGCTCGTCCGACCGCTCGATGAGAACACGCTGAGGAACACGAAGACGCACACGAGCAGCGGGACCGCGGGCGCGTAAGGGATGATGGAGTGGAACAGGTGCCCGGCGGCGGTTACGCGCGGCTCGGTCTGGTTGTCCTGAAGGAACCAGCGGCACGGGGAGCTGAGGTTGGACGCGTCCGCCAGCAGCATCTCGGTCACGTTGGACGTTTCCATCGAGGCAGAATGAGGAGGGACCGAGATGCTCATCCTGACGGGATGCTGCGCGCCCTGGTCCGCATCCCTCAGCATCACCGTGGATGCCGCGCCCACTCACACTTCTGGAGGCTTCGTGGGAGTTTCAGGGACAAACTTCTGATAGAAAAGATGCTCAAAATGAAAACATCTGTTCAACTGTTAATGTTCATGTATTGAAGGGAGGAAGCTTCATCACGTGATGATCTCATATCTGGCAACAATGCTGACCCACAGGGCCGGACCAAAGTTACAGGGCTGCCTGGGCAGATGTTTGGGAGCCCACCAGTGATCTCTGTATGACCACATGAGTGCTGATTAAAGAACCTGTTGGGTAAAAACAGATGTCAACATTTTACAAGCTGTGTTGGTTGAGTTTGTGATTTATCAAAAGTTGTATCATGATGTTACAGCATTATTTGCTCTTGTGGGTCTTTAAATAGGGGAGACGAGCAACACCTATAAGGAAGAAGTACGGCTGTTTACTTTTGCAGTGACGACATTCACAGTCATTCAAAGACAAAATGATGAACAATAAATGAAACATTCATTTGTTCTTCACTGAGGTGGACAGGAGATATTTTACATTTTTATGATGATGGCAACAGCTAAACAGAAACATGACCAGCCTCAATTTACAACAACTCAAAGAAAAATCTGAAAACTACCAAAGCATCTACAGGTTTGAACATGTTTACTTTGTTACCATATTTAAGAGTTTTGCTTGTCAAACTTGTTATTAATCTACTCACCGAATTGCTTGAGATGCACAAATCATTAAGTTCACATCATGGTTTCATTTGAGCTTCAGGCCCACAGGAGACAGCAAGAGACAGCAGGAGACAGCGAGAGACAGCAGGAGACAGCA
>JAVLVB010000699.1:216837-240463 GCA_032876305.1 Orestias chungarensis | reverse complement strand
ATATATATATATATATATATATATATATATATATATATATATATATATATATATATATATATATATATATATATATATATATATATATATATATATATATATATATGTATATATATATAATATTTTTGGCTGAAAGTAGACTGGGGTTGCACAGGGGCGTAGTGGGTAGGACTATTGCTATGCAGCAAGGTTTTTGGGTTCAATTACATGCGTGCCTTCTACTTAGGGTTCCTCCCACAGTCCAAAAACATGACTGTTAGGTGTCCTTAGGTGTGAGTGTTTGTTCGTCCTGTGTGTCTCTCTGTGTTGCCCTGTGTTGCCCTGCCGGCCTGTCCAAGGTGTACCCCTGCCTCTCGCCCATTGTAAGGTGGAGATAGGCACCAGCAGACCCCTGCAACCCCACAAGGATAAGCGGGTTGGATGGATATTAGACCAATATCTGGTATCTATCTGATCAGGGTACCTCTGTTGATAAACTTGTCATGGACTGTGTTGTTTCTGGTTTTATGTCTTGTTTTGTTCCTTTTTTCCCTCCTGTGATCTTAATTATCCTATGTGCTTTCTCCACGTTTAGTTGTTTGTTTATTATTATATGTGTCCTGTCTCATTCCGCTGCGATGAAGCCAGAGCATACCAGTAGAGTTGCATTTCTTGCACATTTTGCTGCACACATAATTACATATACATATCTACATAGTCATATACATTTCTGATTGAATCTCTGCTAGTACTTGCTTTGAAGTTGCATTTTTATATTTTTTAGCATTTTATTTTTGTTTTATTTTATTTTTAACTACTACTCAATAAGAGTTGTTATTTTGTGAACTGTCTTATCTGTATGCTGCAACTGCAAAGTAATTTCCCTGCTGGGATGAATAAAGTACTTCTCTTCTATTCTTTTCTATTCTTTTCTATTCTATTCTATTCTATTCTATTCTAGACAACCCACACATGAATGGGGAGAACATGCAAACTCCATGTAAAACGTAAACTGTAATTATCAAAACAATATGAATCTGGACTCCAGTGAGTAAAAAGATGTCTCTTGTTTCTGCGTTGTTTTTCCACCCTAAAGACATGCAGGTTGACTCAATAAAAAAAAAAAGACTGTTGGTATATATGTTAGGGTGATTGCTTGTTATGGAAGTGTCAACCCACATCAAGTGACAAAATAACAACCTATCTGGGATCATCGGTAAAAGCAGGTGTCTGTGGATGGATTATCCTCCTAAAGGCTGTACTGAATATTTCATTAAATATTAATGGTTTAATCATTGGATAGGCTGTAGTTTGTAGACAAAACAAATGTTCATGCGGTGCTTGGTTCAGGGGCTTATTTCTCAAAGCCACAATAATGCACAGCAATGCAGCGTGGAGAGATGTCTGGAGAGAAAATTAGTTTTATATTTATGGGTGCAATTTACACAAAGTCATTATGGCTACAGCAAATGTTAAGCATTTAATGATTAAAAATTATGTCTATGGATTATTCATTAAATGCTGCGAAGGGCTATCGCATTTAAAATGAGATAAAAATGTAAGTTGACAAACTCTTTGAAATCCTGGCCACAGGGTCTTTAAGGTAAGTGGCAGAATATCAAAGTTCTCATGAAGTAATGGTAATTACAGGCCTATTTATAGCTTATTTTTTAAACTCTCAATCCGTTGTTGAATGCAGCCAGGGTGGGAACAAAAATAAATTTTTCGGTATTAACCAATTTTCATGCAGGACTATGGCCTAGCGGTGGCTACATCCTTTTCACATGAGCATTTTGAAAAGTGCAGCTGATCTAATTAATGTTATGCTGCCACCGGTAACTGATTGCAAGTAAAGGAGAAGGACGGTCCAGAGTTATGATACCAAACAGAAGTGTCTCTGGTTTAGAGAGAAAACAAGATCCAACAGTATTACAAGGAAGATGAAATTTTGAAAGAAAAAAGGCTTTACAAAAAATTGTTCAAGAGTGACTTACAATGTGTATAATAGTTGAAAAGACTTTCAGAGCTTTCTTTGAAGGATTGGAGTGGAACAAGTTTCTATTTGTCTGAATGAAGCAACACTGGTCTTTATTTGTAAGCTGGGAACAAAGTTGCAAAGGGTGGCGCCAATCTACAGAGAAAGCCCTGTCCCCAGAAATGTAGGACTCAGTCTGTGAAAAGAAATCTACCAAATAATTAAAAATATAGAAAACTATATAATGTGTATGTGCTCACAGGAGAGAGAAGGAACGGAGGGTCGGCTTTAAATACAGAAACTGCCAATTAGAAATGTTTGGCACTCTCATAGCACAGCCCCCTATGTGTTGTATATAGGCCACATCCACTTTTTGCGCCACTGTCTGACTAAACGGTAAAAGTGATCAAGACAAAGCAGATTCAAAATGGGTCATTGAATGTTTTCAGAGTTTTTGTTTTTTGCATATTTGGACTTGTAGGTTCCACTGTTACCACTTATGATTCAAATCAATATGCACAGTACTTCTTATTTCCAAGTTAAACCTGATTTAAATTTTTATTATTATTTTTCATTAAAACTAGACTACACCACATTTAGAAAAGACAATTCTTTAAAACTAAAACTATGCCTTTTTTTTCAAAACGACTAAGAAGAAAACTAAAATAAAAATGCTGCAAAAAACCCTAAAACAATTTGTTCCCTATCATTGTCATAATCCTTTTCATTGGTAGCACAAATGAATGGTTTGTAGTAATTTCAGCTCTTCATATATAAGGACCAAAACAATTTGCTGTTCTAACGTTGGCAAATGTATGGAGTAATTTGTTTGACAGTTAAAGCTTGCCTCATTGGTTAATCTACAGAAAACCTATAACAATGAAACAACTACTGACTGGTAGAAAAGAAAGAAAAGCAGATGTTACATTGGCCTGCAGTAAATAAGTCAATAACATTGAAATACCTAAAATAGATATTCATAAACAGATATAACAAGAGCTAAATTTGACAGTGATGTAAAGGGGGCATAAAGTCCATTATGAGATGGCAGCCCTATAAGATCATTTAAAAAAAAGTTCTTTCAAGTTATAGGTACTAAATGTTTTACAAGCTATTGAATCACTTGATATACTTCCTGCACATTTTTAGAAGTAAATTTAAAGTCACTAGAAAGTTTCCTTTCTTTTTCCGATGAGTGCTTTCTCTACTGGCAAATTTCTGAAATAACTCGCATTTCAAAAGCTATCTAGGAAAAAAGTGATGAATGGAATAAATAAAATGTCGTATTTAAAATCTCACCACAAGAAAAACGCGTGATTGACATTAGTTCATAAAGAATGACCAAAAATTTTCACAATGCTTGTCCTTGACCCCAAAATTGTCCATGCGCTCGAGAAAATGTGACTCGAAACTTGAATCCTCATATTTCTTATTTCCTTGCAGTAAATGTTTGACAGGTTTAAGACGTTATACACCAGGGGATCAGGTCTATCAAAAATACCTTTATTCATGCAGCAGATGACATTTTCCCTGGTAGGAAATCACAGGGCAGCAGCAGAGAGAATAACGCTCAGTGTAATGAGTCTGTCCCAGACATGGCTCTTAGGGTGCCCCCGAGTTAACAATATTTTGTGTTAATTAAAATGTTAATTAGACTATACCATAGGCGAGACCCAGAATGATTGCTCTCTTTTTCTTGGGTCACTCAATCTGACCTCGCTTCCACGTCAGAAATGTCATGAAACAGCGGGGAAGATGCTCTGAAGTCATCTTAAATTTAGAGCGTTCCAATTAAGACAGAACTGAGGGAGCAAGGACAAGGAATGTCTTACTTAGAAAAGGAAAATGAAATCACATGTACAGCTCTACAATTTGTCACAAAGCACTGGACTTGCAGTAAAATAATTTGGAGTATGTCAATAAGTAATTATTATATGAATATCTAAGTACGACTTTATGATTCACAGTGTACTTGATATAGGAGTGTTTACGCCACAGATTTAGATGCTAAATCCTTATTTATTACTAATATAAGTCTTTTTTGTGCTCTTCTGAGTATAGTTTTCATGGGATCATTGTAATTCTAAAGTGGGAACAATGTATGACCCTGAGGTGACCTACAGTCACAGAATGCTGCTTCTGCAAGCATCTGTTAAAGAGTGCTTGAGAAATAGGCCATCTTAGTTGCCCAGTGAATTTCAGCATGGTACCTAAGGCTACATTACACAGCATGCAAATCCGATCCACATCTTTTTCATTTGTCTGCCCATACAGGACCCCTATTTTATTTTTTTTACAGTAGTGTGAATGGTCCAATTCTGATATTTTTCACCCCCCTAAATTTTACTTTTTGCCACTATTATATGTCTTACTAAATGGGATACATATAGGATAGTTTCTGCCAGAGCAGTCATGAGAAATGTCTCATAATTCTGCACCAGAAGAGGCCAGTTGCAATAAATCTGGACATAAACTATTTCTAAGGCAAACAGTTCTTCTTTTCTTTATCTTAGCTTCCTTTATCTTCATCTGATATTGACAACCTTACCCCATTCAGCAAACTTTCTTCTTCTAGTTTCTAACTTGCATAAGTTGTAATTATTTCAACAGTCAGTTTTATTATTTCTCTTAGTGTTCAGCATACAAGCTACATCTGGTCTTGCGTTTCTTTAACACCTTCCTAGAGGGGGCCATCAAACTAGAAGGTGCTGCCAACATCTTAGCGTTCTCTTTTGACTGCTATTTTTCCCCATGTTTTTCTGTTTTCTATGTTAAACTACTATACAAACTATGCCTACATAAGTTCCTCTTCTTTTATTGTTTTGTTTTCTGTCTCCTCAAACAGCCAGTATATCTTGGCAAATGGCCACCCGTGCTGAGCCATGCTCTGGTTCTGCTGAAGGCTTCATCCTGTCAAAAGAAAGTTTTTCCTCCCTGCTGCCTTTGAGATAGAATAAAGGCTTTCTTGTCTGAATACTCTTCTTAATAGGCCAGAAATTAAAACACAGTCTTAAACCTTCACATCTTTCCCAAAGAACTGAGGCTTTTATCACTGCAACCACTGCCTCAACGTCATCATAATTCATAATTAGAAGCAGTATGTAAGAGTAAAAAATAAAGTAGAGATATACATTTATGTTCCAGGTCTGGATAAGTAGGTCAAAACTGGAATTTACCACAGCCAATTAACATCAATTACCAAAAAGAAGTTGCTTGTAGATTGGCTTTTTTGCGAACACTATAAGATACAGTGTCAAGCATCAAGGACCAAGGAAAGAGGATAAAGAAAAAGAACAAACACAAAAAAGCATGAGAATTTGTAACCAAGAAAGGTGCATAGATTATGAATGAACCCTTTTCCCAGCATTTATTAAGTGAAGGGTGATGATAGATATTCATATATTTAAAATGTCCCTGAACTTTTTATCACAAATTAACATCAGATTAGTCAGTGCCAGCAGCAGCAGCAGTAAACAAAGTGAGAAGCATTGTGGGGATTCCTCCATCTGTT
Source organism: Orestias chungarensis (assembly GCA_032876305.1). NCBI lineage: Eukaryota > Metazoa > Chordata > Actinopteri > Cyprinodontiformes > Cyprinodontidae > Orestias > Orestias chungarensis. Next base: position 234,998 of record JAVLVB010000699.1, on the reverse strand, counting down.
TTATATGTTTTCATTACACAACAAAACTAGAATGTTCATTTACTAATTTTAAACAATCATTATAAAATAATATATATAAAACAATTTTTGTCTGGGGTGTTGTCTGAATGAAAACACACTTTGTAGTTTTCTACACAACATGAGCTCACTTGTGAGTTACAAATACATATTGCGACTTAGCTTGTCCCCTCCTGGTCTCCTATTCAATTAACAGAATTCAAGTACAAAGCATATCAATGTTTCTGTGATGGAGACCCATATTTCCTGACACGGCCCTGATTTTAGCTTAAGAGTATTTTAAGATATTAAAGATATCCTCTACAAAAATACATACAAGGAATTTGGAGATATATTCCAAAGAAAAACATGGGAAAAATAAAGTGCGAAAAGGCAGCGGTCCTCTGTGATGGTACCAAAGTCCATGAAAAGTACTTTAACTATTTGTGGACATTCTTATTTTGTACTACTCGTCTTGAGCAACTCTTTTCGAAACTGCAGTTAGAAACTCCTTGGTAATACATCCTCCTGTAAAGTTTGTATTATTTATGTTACAATTCCAAATAAATTTATTTCTATAACAATCTTACAGCTGAAGCCAAACCAAGAGTTAACTGGAAGCTGAATGATTGGGATTCCAACTCGGCCTCCCACTTCAGGTGCAAAAATATATTTCTGTCCTTTTCAGCCAGAGCTATTCAGCCTGTCCTCCAGTCAGCTAGATTACATCTATTACAATGCTAGTTGATGAGACCTACAGAATGGCAATGAAAAGTTCCCCTAATGTCAGCTCTCCTATCTTTGAAATGAAGTCAGTGATTAAAAGGAATGAAGAGAAGAAGCTAGAGGCCATACTCGAGGTGACAGACAGCCTAAAAGTGAGAGGCAGTCCTTCAAGTAGCCATTTGCCGTGTAGCCAGAAGATGATGGCCTCAATTACATGCCAGCAGCCTGTGCGCAGAGGCAGCTCTGCAAAGCAGGAGAAAGGATGGATCCTCTATGTTCTGCTGTAATTAGGCTTTACTATTGTAACCCTGTTAAAAAATACTGGCATTAAAAATAATAAAGCATAGAAAAATAAATAGCAAAAGGGATAAGTTCATGCTTTAAATCTCTTCATTTTATGATAATATAAAAGTTCAGGTACAGTTGTTAAAAGTGTATTTGTGATGTTTAAAACAAGTTATATTTTAGTTGAAATCCTATTTGTTGTGAATCCCATGTAAAAAATTGCTTTTTCCTACGGCAGAATTGTCTGTGAAGGGGACATGAGGGGGAAGGAGACGGTGGAGTTTGGCATGGAAAAAAACTCCTCAGCAGGTACATGAGGAGTTTGGGGTAAAATTGTGTTTGTTAAAGAGACACTCACACTTGTCGTCAAGAGAAGTCGTTGTTGGGGACAATTTAGCATGGAACCGTAGCCTGGAGTTACTGGACTGTGTATGTTGTGTTTTTTTGGATCGCGGGATTACTCCAGAATCAGAGTGCGGCTAAACTATCTTCATTAGCTGCCCCATCTTGGCACTGCTATTGTGTTGGAGTGCTGAGAGTAGCCCAAGGGCTGAGGACATCGGTTGCTGGAATTTCTACGGACTTTGCAAGATTGAGGTACTGGTTTTGATGTAGTTTAATGCTAATGGAGTGAAGACGCTCAGGATTGCATCAATACAGGTCTGTAACGTAGTTTTTTTTTGTGCCGGTTTTGATTTTGATATAGTACTTTACATGATTGTTAGTGCACATGTCAATTGTATGTTAAAATTTACGTTACATGTGTGTAGAATCCGTGCAGTTTCTATCATCAAAAGCTGCCATTTGGTTGTTTTTTTTATTTCTGACTAATTAAAGAGGAATTCACATGTTATTTTTTACCTGGTGTATGGGTAATGTTATCTAGGAGCAGGGTTGCAGTAATTAGATAGTAGAGAAAGGTTAGATTTGGTAGTCCACAGGGTCACTAAAAGAGAGGAAAAGAACCCAGAGCTAACTTATTTATTTCAGAGTTTAAGTAAGAGCTACATAAATGAAGGCACCTCTTGGATAAATGTTTTTGTAAGAATTTAATAGACGTATTAAGAAGAAGAGTTGATTTACAGTAGATCAGTTAGGTTGACCATTATCTACAATTCCTCTACTTGAGTATGGCAGACCGTACCGGGCTAGCTGCAGAACTGAAAAGGTGGTGTTGGGTGAATGTTTGGAGGAAGCTAAAGCAATCATGGTTATGGTTCCAGAAGAAATAGAAATAGCCAGGATACAAGAGACTTTGGAGACTAACAAATGTCTAGGGCGAGTAAGAGTCAGAGGCCACCAGTTCCACAACTTCATGAACTGCCTGATGGTGCCATCTGATTATAGACTACCAGTACCCAAGGACGAAACGCCTAAGACTGAATTGGACCAAGACAGTGGTCAAGAATGGCCGATAGTCACTCTTGTTGAACAGGCTGTTTCTGAGGAGTTTGCTTTGAAGTTAAAGAGTCTACTTGGCACTGAGGGTAAGACTATGGATGACATAAAGAGCTTGCTTTCCAGTCCTGCAGCTCCACAACACAGCTCTGATCCCGCCGGAAACACCACTGAGTCTATTTTGCAAGCGGTGGGGGATTTGTTAGAGAAGACACGTAAACCACAAGCTGAAGGGGGTTATAGGCGGTTAAGATTGTTCTCAGGAAAATGCTAGTATCCCCCAGTGAAGATCCATTTGACTATTGGCTTGAACAGGTATGGCTAATGGTCGAGGAAAGTGACTCTACAGACAGAGAGAAAAGGCGCAGGCTAATGGAAAGCTTAAAAGGGCAAGCATTGGAGATTGCCAAATCTGTCCGTGAGTCAGATCCTGAGGCAGGCCCGGTTGAACAGTTGGAGGCATTAGAATGTGCATTTGGCAGCGCAGAGTCGGGAGATGATTTATATTTTGCCGTCCGATTAATGCAGCAGCATACAAATGAAAAACTGTCTGACTTCCTAATGCGTTTAGAGAGGGCCGTCACTAAAGTGGTTCAGAGAGGAGGTCTAGTAACTCACTGCAAAGAGAAAGCTTGCCTTGAACAACTTCTGGGAGGGGCTGTTGCTTCCGACCTATTACTCATTCAGCTGCGCCTGAGAGAAAAAAAGTCCTCACCCCCAACCTTCCTCGAACTCTTAAGTGAGATCCGCTTGGAGGAAGAGTATGAGGCATCAAGGAGAAAACTGAATACATCTGTCCATTACGTACAAACAAAACCATCCACAGACCACATAGAAATACAAAATCTCGAAAGTTAAAGAGCTAAGGACTAAGTTAGCCATTTGCTGGACTAAATCACCTGATGCTACGGAGAAGAATGTGTCCCCAGTGCAATCCAGTGAACACAGTAACACCCAAGAACAAGCTGGTTTGAGAAAGCAAGTCAAAAGACTGCAAATAAAGGTAGCTCAAACAGACACTGTTCAGGAAACCATAGTAAAACCAGCCTCTGTGGCAGCAGTAGAGGCTACATCAAAGACAAGAGCCTCAAATCCGAACAGATCACCGAATGAGGTGCATTTCTGCCATCACTGTGGAGAGAAAGGGCATTTTGCAGCAAAGTGCAGAAATCCAGAAAATCAGAGCAAAGTAATCAGAAAGCTCATTCAAACTGTCAAAACAATGATAGAAAAAATCTAGGTATCTCAACCAGTGATACTACTGACATCAACTGCAATGTCAAACAAGGTCTTCTGACATCCCCCACCCCAGTTGGAATTCCTGAAGGACTAATTGGACCACCCAGTTTTGTATCAATTAAGGTGAGTGGACAGCTCTGTGAGGCCTTATTTGACAGTGGCTCCCAGGTCCCCATAATATTTTAGTCCTGGTACTAATCCCATCTGTCCAGTGTCTCTGTTCATCCGGTAACTGGCCTTGACCTCTGGGGTTTAAGTGAGTCCAATTTCAGTTACCCCTACCGTGGCTATGTGGTGGTAGATGTTGAGTATCCTGCTGACGTTACTGGCACCAGACATACAGTGCCAATTCTTGCTCTAATCTGTCCGAGCCCAAAAGAGGAGCAGATACCTTTCATTATTGGTACCAATTCCAACCATGTTCGTAATTTGGTACAGAAATGCAAAAGAGAAGGATGGGACATAACCAAAACTCTGGCCATTCAGGTTCAGCATGATACGCCACTCATACCGACAAACTCTACCTCCCTGGACTCCCAAGACGATCGGGTAGGCAGTGTTATTTGGCAATGTTCAAGTCCATTGCTCATACCCCCAGGGGAAAATTTACAAGTAACATGCAAAGTTCAGTTCCAGCAAATAGTTTGCAAAGGAATCTTGATGGGTGACTCATCACTGATGGCTCAGTTGCCGGGTGATGTACTGCTACAACACTTGGTAGTGCCTGCTGATGCAGTAAAAGTGAACAACTTTAGGATTTTGGTGGGAAACCAATCTAACAAGGAAACTAATTCCTATGGGAACAGTAATGGATCACATTTATCGCACTGAGAGTGTTTTCTCCATGCCAAACCAAAAAGAGGAAACGGAAGCTTTTGACCGCAGCAAGATCAACTTCGGGGACTCTCCTGTGTCTGAGGAGTGGAAGGATAGGCTTGGACAGAAATTAGCGGAACGCTCCCATGTCTTCTCTGTTGAGGAATGGGATGTTTACCTCGCAAAGGCTGTGGAACACACCATACGTTTGACGGACTCAAGACCCTTTCGCCAAAGATCATGAAGACTGGCCCCTGCAGATATTGAGCATGTAAGAAAACATCTACAAGAGTAACTCTGTTCTGGCATCATCAGAAAATCCCGTAGTCCCTATGCTTCGCAGATTCTAATCGTTACAAAAAAACAATTGAACCATACGGATGTGCATAGACTACAGGCTACTAAACTGCTGGACAGTGCCCGACCAATTCAAAACCCCCTGTATTGATGAAGCCCTTTAATCTCTGTCTGCGGGTAAATGGTTCACGGTACTGGACTTACGTCGTTAGGTTATGATCAATGACTCGAGCAGAGGTGGAATTGTGAGAATGAATAATTTATTGTGGGGAAGAATAATGAACAGAACATTAACCGGAACAAAGGCAAAGCGGAAACGGACCAGGGAAAACGCAGAACCAGAATGTAAACAAACAGGAACAGAAGCGGCACACGGGGACTACAAACGTAAATAAAAAAACAATCAAAAATAAACAAATCACCGGGAGAACACGGGAAAGTGAAATAAAAGATTAATAATAACAATAATAATAATAATAAAAAATAATATTCATAAGAAACACGAGAAAAATAGTAGACGACGAAGGAGCTAAACAAATGAGGAAACCAGGACGGGACCAGGGGAGAAAAAATATGAAGAGAGAACCAAGACAGAGAACCAGCGAGCAGGAGGGAAAAGCCTTACGAGAAGACGGTGAGGAAACGGCAGCAGATGGCGCAGAGACACAGGAGGTGAACAGATGATCCAGCGGTGAGTCAGTGAATTAATGAGGCGTAAGTATAGACGAAAATGGGTTGGATTGGTGGAGAAGATGACAAGACAATTAGAGACAGATGTGAATGAATGAATGAATGATGATGATGGAGCTGAGGGAAAACACAGAGAGGAAGACAGAGAGCAGGGGAAACTGGAGATTACAGAAAACAAAACTAAACCGAACTGGAAAATAACCTAAAGTAAACAATAATAAAAATAATTAATGATTAGAAAAAAACAGAAGAACAAAAACAAAAACAAAAAAACTCTGCATGAGCAAAAAAAACAAGGGGTATAAGGGGAGGGAGGCCTTCGAGGGAGGGCCAAAACCAAAGAAAGAAAAAAAAGGAACAAAAAACAACCTATCACAAGCGGAAAAAGATCCAGAAAAACCAAAACGAAACCAACAGCGATCAAAATATTAATGACAGAGTCCAGTGAAGGGCGTTCAGCGAATGCCGTCCAGGAGGACGGCAAAATTTCAGCGAAGGCCGTCCAGAAGGACGGCAATTGTCCAGCGAAGGCTGTCCAGGATGACGGCAAGAGTCCACAAAAGCCGTCCAGAAGCTCCGGAAGGTGTCCCGGAGGACGACGGAACGCACATAGCTCCGGAGGGAGGCCCGGAGGAAGAAGGAAAGTACAAAGGTCAGGAGGGCGTCCCGGAGGACGACAGGAGGCACGAAGATCTGGAGGTTGTCCGCCAGGAGGACGACAGGAACCCCTGAGACTTGGAGGTAGTCCGACAGGACGTAGACAGGAACCCCGAAGATTTGGAGGTCGTCCCGCAGGACGACGACAGGAACCACGAAGACATGGGGTTCATCCGACAGGACGACGACGACGATGACAGGAGTAACTTTTAGAAGACCGCTGATAGCAGAGAGTCCTAGGCGAAGGTTGTTGACATCGTAGAATCCTCGGCGGAGGTCGAGGACGGCGGAGAGTCCTGGACAGAGGTCGAGGAAGGGCGGAGAGTCCTCGAAAGAGGTCAACGATGGCGGCGGCGCAGACGGTGGCGACGGCGGCTGCGCAGCAGACGAAGACGACAGAGCACCCTCAACGAAGGCTCCAGATGGCGGTGACGGGGCACCCTCGACAAAGGCCACAGATGACGCCTACTGAGCAGGGGAAACTGGTCAATACAGAAAACAAAACAAAGACTAAACCGAAATGGAAAATAATTTAAAGTAAACAATAACCAATAATAAAAATAATTATAGATAATAATAAAACAAGACTAATATAGAAAACTGAACCAAACCAAAAACACAGATCATGACATACATAGTGGATACTACCAGATTCCCATGTTAGAAGAAGATAAGAAGACGACCGCCTTCATTTGCCCGCTAGGCTTTTTCCAATTTGAGAGAATGCCGCAGCGACTAATGGAAAAGACAGTTGGAGACATGAACCTCCTCCAAGTCCTAGTGTACTTGAATGACTTGATTGTATTTGGAAAGTCACTGGAGGAACATGAGGAGCGGCACTTTAAAGTTCTGGATCGTCTTGGAGGAGCTGGGTTAAAGCTCTCTCTGGATAAATGTCAATTTGGTCAGCAGCAAGTGAAGTACCTCGGGCATATTGTGTCCTCCAAAGGTGTGTCTCCTGACCCAAAGAAGATTGAGGCTATGACCTCCTGGCCTCAGCCTCATGACCTAAAGTCTCTGCGATCCTTTTTGGGTTTTTGTGGATTTTATAGGAGATTCATTTCTAAGTACGCCTCAATTGTGAGACCTCACACTGAACTGATCAAAGGCTATGCTCCGGCACAAAAACCCAAGAAAAAGGGTCCAGATCCCAACAAGTCCTACCTGAAGGAGTCAGAGCGTTGGGATTACTCCTGAACACAAGCCTTTCAACAGATTATCTATTGTCTAACCCACACACCAGTACTGGCCTTCGCTGATCCTACAAGGCCATATGAGCTCCACGTGGATGCTAGTTTTAAGGGACTAGGGGCTGTACTATACCAAGAACAAGATAGGGATCCAAGGCCGGTGGCATTTGCTTGCAGGAAGCTGAGTCAGTCTGAGAAAAGATACCTCATATATCAGCTTGAGTTCCTGTCCTTAAAATGGGCGGTGGTGGATCACTTCCATGACTATCTGTATGGGGCACGCTTTACAGTGCGTACTGATAATAACCCCTTGACCTATGTCCTGTCCACTGCAAAGCTCAATGCTGTGGGACACAGATGGTTAGCTGCTTTGTCAACGTATGACTTTGATGTTCAGTACAGACCACGCAAGCATAACATCGACGCGTACATTCTTTCGAGAAACTTTTATACCGACACAGAATGGGATACTATTCCTGAGGCAGCTGTCAAATCCATCTGCAAAAGAGTACAGGTGTTAGGAAACTCAGTTTGTCAAACCAGGTGTGCAAATTTAACTGGAGCTTCCCCACAATGCGTTCCAGATATCTATGCTTTCCCCCTGAAAATGAAGTTTCAGTCTCTGGAGCATGTCTCAAAAGCGGATTTCGCTCAGGCACAGAAGGAAGATCCACTGATTGGTCCAGTTGTCCAGGCAGTCAAGCTGAATCAATGGTCTAATAGTCCAGAACTGTCCCTTATGAAAAAAGGAAAGAGACAACATGATCCTATGGGAAGATGATCTGCTTTATCGAATGACCCAATACCACTCAATCGGAGAAGTCCACCAATTTGTCCTGCCAAGAAGCTATCGTGATGTAGTGTTGAAATCGGTACACAATGACTCAGGACACCTTGGCCTAGAGAGAACTCTGGATTTAATCCGATAGAGATTCTACAGGCCAAAAATGTTACAGGACATTGAGCAACATATCAAAAGTTGTGGTGAATGCATAACACGCAAACCTCCTGCCCAGAAAGTGGCACCGCTTCACCAGATATCCAGCAATGGTCCGATGGATCTGGTATGCATTGACTTTCTTTGGTTGGAGATGGATTCCAGAGGTATAAGCAATGTGTTGGTGGTCACAGATCATTTTACACGCTATGCACAGGCATTCCCAACCAAGAATCAGACATCACAAACAGTGGATAAAACCTTGGTGGAGAAGTTCTTTGTTCACTACGGTCTACCGGCTCATATCCTGTCAGACCAGGGACGAGACTTTGAAAGTCGCTTGATAAAAGATTTATTGAGGAATATGGGAATAAGTAAGTCAGGGACGACCCCACATCATCTGCAAGGAGACCCTCAGCCCGAGCGATTCAATTGAACATTGCTCTCTATGTTAGGTACACTAAGTGCTGAGAAGAAACAGCTATGGAGCCAACATGTTCCTTACTTGGTCCATGCTTATAACAGTACGAAGTGTGATGCTACTGCTATTTCGCCCTATTTTTTTATGTTTGGTCGTGAAGCCCGGTTGCCAGTAGAATTGTAGAATTTGAGACAGCAACTGACAAAGCTGAAGAGGGCCACTCTTGTTATGTGTCCAAGCTCAAAGAAGATCTCCATCAAGTCTAGAAACAAGCATCCGAAGCAGCGGACAAAGTCCATAAAAAGAACAAAACAGCAAATGACAGGAGAGTTGACTTTGAGTCTTTAGAAATAGGAGACAGAGACCTACTGAAGAACTGGGGTTTAAAAGGGAAACTTAAGTTGCAGACAAGATGGAGTCCAATACCTTATCAATTGGTTGGAAAGATTCCAAATCTTCCTGTCGACCAACTGAGAAAAGAGAGTGAAACTGGTCACCTGAAAACAATCCACAGAGATCACCTCCTCCCGATTGGTCAACATGTGAGGTTGCCAATCCCTGCTGAGAACCAGAAAGGTTTGAGTAATCAAAGAACAAAAATCAAGACACCAAAGCACGTTAAAACTATGCCTGAACCTCCATTGTCGGAGGTAAACATTGAAGCTGCAAAAGATCGCTGCCGGACTGGTTGACGACCTGTGGAGCCCAGATAGTCACTCTGAGTGCCCGTGTCGCTCAGAGTACCTCTGGCACCATCAGTAAGAGAAGGAGTAGCCGCACTTCATGTGGAGAACACACACCTGCCGCTATTGTGTTGGAGTGCTGAGAGGAGCCCAAGGCCAGAGGACGTCGGTTGCTGGGATTTCTTCGGACTTCGCAAGATTGAGGTACTGGTTTTGATGTAGTTTGATGCTCATGGAGTGAAGATGCTCAGGATTGCATCAATACAGGCCTGCAACATAGTTTGTTTTTTTTGCCGGCTTTAGGTTTTGATTTTGATCAAGTATTTTACATGATTGGTGGTGCACATGTCAATTGTATGTTAAAATTTACATTAGATGTGTGTGGAAACCGTGCAGTTTTTTCTATCATCAAAAGCTGCCATTTATTTGTTGTTTTTTTTATTGCTGACTAATTAAAGAGGGATTCACATGTTATCCTATACCTGGTGTCTGGTGTAGTTTACTTTTAATCCTTATAAATTTTATTAAAGTGGGTAATGTCGTTTTAGGAGCATGGTTGCAGTGATTAGATAGTAGAGAAAGGTTAGATGCGGTAGTCCACAGGGTCACTAAAAGAGAGAAAAAGTACCCAGAGCTAACTTATTTATTTCAGAGTTTAAATAAGGGCTACACTATCACATTTAGAGGTCTAACATGCATTATATAATGTCACATTTTTCAGTTAAAAGCTTTCTTTACATGTGTGTTTCTTTCTTATTTGGACATAAAAAGCTCCTGTTCACTGCTTTTTCTAAAATATTGTGTTCAAACTAAAAGGCCCCACTAACTGTTTTTAAAGTTTTTTATAAATAATAAAAATAGAAATTTCAAGAAATTTCTTCATTACTCCATCCACTTTATTATGCATCAGATCAGTACCACTGGCACCCATTTAGTCTCACAGCGTGATACTTCCAAAACTGTGCTTGACAATAGGAAAAAGTCTTTAACAAATGGATCAAACATTTCTGTATCTGGGGTTTTTAAAATAAAATCCCAGCTGTTCCACAAGCTGCAGTAGTTTATCTTTAGCCGAGTTACCTCCTCCTGATCATCATCTTAAGGCTGGTAAAACATCAAGTCTCTCATATTTACCACTATTTCGTGACCTATCTATGCTCCAACACTCCGACCCTTACATCTATTATAACGGCCATGCTCGCCCTTCATCTCCAATCACCCTGGATCCTGCCCACCTCTAACTCTGCAAACCTCTAAAATTTCTCGGGTATACCTTCAAATCCTTTCATCTTCCCTGTGCCTAGTCTTTGTCATACTGTCTTAGTCTGTGTTGCGTTTTGGTACAAATCTTACCGTTAGTTTATTTCTTAGAGTCTTTTCCATTGTTAGCTTAGTTTTTTACTTTTATTTATTATTGTTTATATTCTTTCTTCTGTTATTTGCACTTCCCTCTGGTTGTTTCCTGTTGTAACTCTCCCTCTCCCTCTCCCAACCTCTCTCGTTCTCTGTCACGTCTAACTACCTATCATCCTTCACAGCTGCAACCATTTCAGCAATCAGGTCACCCCTTTGTTCCACTATTCACCATCGCAGTATTTATGCCTGGTTCTTTCATTCTTCCTGAATATCTATGAGGCTCCCTGTGCCTCTTGTTGCTTTCCTCATCAGTTCTCATGTGCTGGTAGATGTCACTTTGGTCTCTCTCAATTCATTTTCCTTGATATTGCAGCACGAACAGCTTCCTGATTTACCAAGGTTTCCATGCTAGAGCTCGGGTTTGTCGAAATGATAGCCTTCATTATTCTGTTCCTCACTTTGCTTAGCGAGAAAGCATAGAGCGAAATCTGTCTGAATATTGTCAGCATAACCTCTAATACTACAATCTAGCAACCTCTATATATGTTTTCAGAAAAGTAAAAAAAGTGATTTCATTAAAATGCTTGTCTAAAAACTCTTAAAACAGTTCAGCAGATAAAACACATCTAATAAAATAAGATCACTCAAAATATTTTATGAGTTGTATTTAAATTGGCATGGAAACCTGTAACAGATGCTGGTTACCCATTTAGTTTTCATAATTGCATGTCATGTGACCACAGTCAGCTCTGCCCACTCCCTGCTCAGCAGCACGCCACTTGAGTGCCCACCAGGTGAGCTAAATTATGGCAATCAGCAGCTCTCACTCTAAAAGTCAAAACAGCAACCAGTCACTCGACTGGTAGCAGTGACGGCAGAACAGAGAAGTATTAAAACAAATGTATACAGGATAGATATTATTAAATAGTGAGTTTGTTAGTGCAATTATAATTCAGCACCTAAAATTTATCAGCATTAATAATCCGTAGTTTTACCTTTAAATCATTCATTAATTTTACCAGAAACAGAGACGACATAAAGTTATTACAAAAGAACACATACATACATACATACATATATATAACTGCACAACTATCCTAGCTTACAGCATCTTGCTCTCCTATGTGTTCTTCCATAAAGTTACTTACAAGGCATTTGCATGTTCAGCTTCTGTGATCAACGTAAAAATAGAGAAACATATTACCAATAATTTATCAACGTATTCAGGAGAAATGTTAGTGGGTTTATTAGCAGTGCAGGGCATGTTAAATCATTAAAAACAATAATACGTAATACAATTATAGTTCTGTGTTACTATGTTAATATTTCAGACAGCAGGCCAGATATTTTACTTGAGATACAGCAAACTTTATTCAGAATACAAGTGATGGGATTAACAGGTTTTCTCTCCTAAGTGAATCATAGAAAGGTTTGTAGTTAAGTAAATGTTCAACGTATTTCTGTGTCTAACTAAAACATCTTTGTATTAATATTAAACTGTCCTGTTGAGAAGGTCACATTTTTCCAAAAAAATGTTGACCTTAAGTCTGGAATTTGATTCAATTTACACATTTTCCAACCCAGGACCTGTTTAAAGTTTATTTCTATACAGTGGTGCGTAACTTTTTTTTCTTTTTTTAAAACAAGACCCATGAAAAAATAGAGTAAATTGTGTTTCATTTTACTTACCTCTGTAATGATTGATTCTTTTTATTAATTCCATGCTTTTTGGGGCACAATTGGAAAGTCCTCACAGACTGGAAAATACATCACAGCAATCATTCTTTTGTTTTACACCAGTTTAGCAACACATCTGTCTCTAATTATTGATGCATTTTTCTACAGAACTTTGGACTTAATTACTTTCATATGGAAATGGTCTCTAAAGAAAAAGTAATAGAATTAATATGATTAACATTTTAAAAACCACTACCACTCATTCTACCCCCCCACCCTAAAAACACACACACACAAAATATAACACATAACCTATTGTCCCACTGCATAGCCAAATACAGTTTTGCCTATATTTAATGACCTAAAGGTGAATTTAAAAAATGGTAGTGAAACTCAATCTGTTACTACTGAGAGGTTTTTGCCTTTTCAGCTAAAATTACAGAAATGACGGGCAATAAAAAAAATCTCACAGATCGTACATCAGGTCTTTAACAACATTTGTGGGAAACTGTGGACAAATCAATGTAAAAGTTGTTTGCAGCCACATAAAAAGTTGAGTAGAAGCTTTTAACTACACAAATGAGCTTGTGAAAACTTGTACTAAGTAAATATAAATATCTGTTTACCATGTCTGTGTAGTTACTGCTTTACAATGAAACTCAGTAAAAACAGATTTGTTGCCACAGCAAACATTTATTGCCTTGTGTAAGTTTGACAAAAAATGGGAGATATATTTGTAGTTAGTGGTGTCGTTCACTAATGGATTCAACTGCTCGTGAGATCATCTTTAAACCATCTTTCGCATTAGTTCAGACACAATGTGGGTTTAACAATCAACTAAATTGTATTTTCTGGGTAACTGGGATCAGATTACTGTCCATCAAATCCCTATGACTGCAGTGCTTCCGCAATTATAAACCCTAACAAGGTCTTAGAGGTCAATATGGTTACTCTTGTCAAATGGTGATTTACTTTGGAACACAGAATGACTGCTGATTGGGCAGTTGCTGACAAATCCACTGGATTGATTACAAGCTAGTGTCATGTAAACTACTTTAGGGTTGCAGGTCCTGAAGCAGCAAAGATGGCATCAAACTACCAACCAAATGTTTCACTAGCTGTTTTATCTCCTGCAGCGGTCTGTATTACAAAAGGTATACGACAATGCTGTAGAGCAATATGGTGATGAGGATACTCAAGGATGTTGTTCAATTTATGAATAGTCCTTGTGGTATTACTTTGCTTTTATGCTGTTAATCAGCTGCTCCAGTTGTAAACCAACATGTTTCAATGGTTGCGCAAAAAAAAAAAATATATATACATTTTTTTCTCTAGTGCATTCATGCAAAACCATACCTTCCTGCCATAAACAGGGAATAAAAGTTTTAAAAGAAATCATAACTGAAGTAAGTCTGAGTAAAAAATAGAGAAAAACAAATATTCCTATGGGCCCCGGTTAGTTTTGACTAAATATCCCGTGAGTTCTATTTTTTCTTTAAAGCACTGTATACAGTGTCGCTCTTCACACAGGGCGCTGAGGCAATAGTACTGTGTAAAAATACTAATTAAATGTTTGATAGCTGAACACTACTGCTGCTCAACTTAAAAAAGTGCCTCTTTCACTTTGAAGTAATTAGGGGTTTAAATAACCAGCCTCAGAATATTTAGTCAGAGTTAAAGGCATTATTAAGTATGTCCTAAACCTCAGTTTTAATATACTTTAAAATTTCAAACTTTGCTTGAAAACCTAATTAATTTCACTCATTTAAAACTAAGGTTTTTTAATCTAATGGTTCGGTTTTATAGTCGGAAAATGGCAGTTAGAAATTAGGATTATTTTTTTAGTTTGACTAAAACAAATGGCATTTTAAATATGTGGAGCAGGGTATGCTGTAAGTACAAAAGTGTGTATGGATACTAAAGTTCAAAAGGCCCCTATCTGGGGAGTTATCGAACCAGTGGCTGATGGGTAATTTGAATCTACAGACCTCTTTTTTAAAGTATATTTTTAGGACAAGAGAGTGCTTATGTTCTCCCAGCAGAGTTATGGTCTAATATGAACATTACTCACCCAAGCACCCAATGAATTCGTTTTTTTTTTACTGTGCTGAATAAAGTTTTAACAAAAACAGGCAATTTTTTTTCCTTTGCTTAAGATGAACACATAGATTTCAAACAGAACAGAACAGTACAACCCTTTTTTCTGTAAAGAAAATAACTTCTCCAAGGCCAACAAAAAATGGTGACCTATACCTTCAGTTCGCTATGTTCTCTAAAGTATCCTCAGTTTCCCTCCCAACACAAGATTTATTCAATAATTCTAATCATTACAGAGCCTTCCAAAATGAGAGAATCTTTAATTATTACTTTTTTTATTTTAAAGCCACAGACCTCAATATTTCATTGAGCAACACAAGAAATGCATAATTGTGAAGAGGAAAGGAATGGGGCAGTATTGGTTGTAGTATCGACCGCTTTTACCATAGGAACAGACAAACTAGGGACCTGTGCCATACTGCTAAGTGGAAACAAGGCAAATCCCCGCTTGGTCACAAGGAATACAGCAATAAAGGTATTAAGAGATACAAAGCAGGGACGACCAAAACCTAAATACCAAGTTTTAAACACAGCCCTATTTTCGGTCCATGTTCTGACAAAGCCACAAACTCTTTAAAAGTCTAATGGAATCGTTGGTTTAATCTGGTATCTAACCCTAACCCTACTCAACCAATATTTATGTGTCTGGTGTGAGAGATTATTCAGTAAGAGAAGACAGATGCGGTACATATGGACATAAACAACAGCTTTTTTTTTTCTCAGTCTCTATCATATTGTTAGGATCTCGTAACAATAGTGTCAGCTCCCATAGAGCCACAGCTTAAAAATTTATCAAAAATACAATAATCTCATTGAACTGTTAAATGTGTGACTGACATGACATTGACCCCTGTAAAGGACTGGTGATCTGTCCAGGGTGAACCCCTCCCTCTCGCCCATTGTTAGCTGGAGAAAGGCGCCAGCAGAGCCGCACGACCCCACAAGGATAAGCGGGTAGGATAATGAATGAAAAACATTGATCCTTGCTTAAAAAAAGAAAATGATGATCAATATGTGTACTTGCCCGAAAAAATTTCACACAAATAAAGAAATTTAAGGGTAAAGATTTATACATTGTTTTTTATACTTTAGACTAAAACTTTGCAACAAAGTTAACTTATTGTTTACCACAGGTTACATTTTCCCACACAACTTCTATCTATTAAAATATGCTGTATTTTCACAAACATACAATTCTCAAGCATTTAGGTTTGCAATGGTCGGGATTTATTTACAACTATGCCTTCTAATCCATAAGCCCAATATTTATTTACAATGAAAGCTAAAGTTGCCTGCCGTTTTATTTTACAAGGTTGCAAAACGTACATTACAGCTACGTAGTCTGATTCAGGATAAACTATGACTGGAACTTGTGCACATAGTAAATCATTATTAAACAATCCTCTTCGTTTGTTCTGCCTATTGTTCACCATCCAGATTTTTTTAACAGAATTGACCTGTAAGCCACCCACCAGGAACTCGCGTCCCGAGTCATTGACTTGTCCTGATGTACTTCAGGACGAGGGGCGTGGCTTTCCGGGACTGGTTCAATGTTCTTATGGACAGACAAAAACACTTGCATCCAACCTTTTATAACTTTAGATACAGCGCCCACTGTATGTGGGTCCCAAGAGATTTTGTTACACCAATGGTTGCCACAAGGAATGTTGGGCCCCATGACAAAAAAATAAATAATAATAATAATAACTTGAATATTGTTAATTACATACAGGTGACCAGGAGAAGACTAGTTAGTTGGGAAACTAACAACATATAGCTGTTATTTAGATAAGTTGAATACTTTTGGGTTTTGGAATGCATGCTGTTCATTTAACATGTGTCATATATTTCACTCTGGGGTGTGGTGATTTGTTATTTGGTGCAGGGAGTGTGTTAGAGGGCCCAAGTGTTCACTTGAGAGCAATAACTACTAGGGTGATTAACCTTGGCTAAGCACCTGAGTGGCCTTACCTCTTCCTGCCCTTGGTGTGCTTTCAGTCGTTAAAGCAGATGCTATTGATATATATTTCCTTTTATTCCCCCATTTATCTTCTATTAAATAACGGCAACAGGTGACTGACTGATTTTTCTAATATGACATTAATGATACTGATCTGAATTTGTTTAATTTCCTAACATTAAGTGTAAAACAGGGAATCAACAGTATGTGAGACTACAGTTCATGACAAAACTATACTGTTTTTTTTCTTCTTTGAGGTTCATCAAACGTTACAAAAGTCCAGTAAATAAAATGATTAAAATAAACTGAGGTTTTCCTGAGTCCTCTTTTTGAGAAAAACTGGATTCCAATTTGACACCCAATCTTTTCAGATTAGTCGGGGATTAAATATGGAGGTTTGCTTTTTGGGTCAGGTAGTGGTAAAATTTCACAATTACTGGTAAAAACAAGTAAAAAATAAAGTACCATTAATTTTATTATTAAGGATGTTTTTTTATGTTTTTTTGTTTTTCTTTTGTGGTCCCTTCGCATTTGCCCTCACTATTGTCCTTCCGCATGATGCTCCAGACTAAACCTCTGCTATTAATTATTGACTCAGGGACAGGACAGAAATGGAAATCACACTTCTAAGATTATTATTTGTAAAAAATAAATAAAAATAAAAATAATAATAATAATAATAATGATAATAATAATAATAATACATGCATAATAAACAATTGAAAATGACAAAACTCGTATAAAGTCTTCTCAGTGTTGGCAAAGCATTGCACAGTTTCAGGAGTGAGATATATTTTTTTCAATAAACTTTCGATGAAGTGTTGCAGATTCTCTTTTTATCTTACTTTAATTAGCTGTCAGAATAAATTCTGATCTTATTTGGTCTTATCATACTGCTCTGTTGTTTTCGTAGCCTGCACCAATAAAAACATGGATTTTATCAGTTGGATTTTGTTTAATGTGAGCCAATAAACGGCAGCAGCAGCTGCGAGCCAGCTGTAACATTCTTAAAGCACAACAAATACAAGATAAGACCTTGGTAACACGTGCATAGAGATCCAGCAGAAGGATTTACATTGATATTGTTAGCCAAACATTACAACCAAGCAGCATTTACTAACCAAAAACAAAGCTTAGATATACAGTTCTATACTTTAATTTGTACACTTTTTCCTCATAATATGCTTCTCAAGTGGAAAATTTATGTTTATAACTCCTTGAAGGTAATCCTCTATGCCTTGTATTTGCAGTTGTCACTGTAAGAAGCAATAGGGGAGAATAATGGTGTACTTTGACTCAAGCAAGCGAAAACCTTTTTAATTGTGCAGAATCGCATAGTGAGGCCTCCGATCCAATAAGACCGAAGCCCGCCATTTACTATTCAGTGTAATTCTTTACTCACTTCTTCTGTTTACACCATAATTCCACTTTTAGTTGTATTTATGAATGGTGTGTTTTAAAGCAAAAACACTTGGGTGGACCTCGACTTTCCATCTTGGAGTTACGAGAACTACCATGTTTTCCATATAATCTGTGAGTGTCATAATGTGTGTTTTGTCTGGTTCCGTTTCCTCCCTGTGTCTCGTCACTCCGTATTCATTCACAGCTGTCTGCAATAATTCACTCCCCTTCTCAACCAATCACACCCCGGTTCTCACTATATTAGCCACATGCAATCATGCACTCACCGCTGGATCGTCTGTTGTTTTCCCCTGCTTTTCCTCGTTGCTCCTAG
>JAVLVB010000699.1:170774-198067 GCA_032876305.1 Orestias chungarensis | reverse complement strand
TATATATATATATATATATATATATATATATATATATATATATATATATATATATATATATATATATATATATATATATATATATATATATACTCTTCTTTTGCTTCAAAAACATTTTATGCCAGTTCATGTTCAAGAGAATGAAAATCCACATTGGACTTTTTAACATGTGAATATGAATACATGGTACTATTGTTACAAATACAGCACATCACTGGCCTCTGCCTTTTGAAATGGGTCTGAAACCCCCCAAAGGAAAGTAAAATGTTAACATGCTTCTTTAATTTACAAGTTATACAGATCTGCAACGTTTTTGACACATCGGTCCAGACGAATCGCCCACTCAGACTGTGCACACTCTCGGAAAGCATTCAGTCTAACTCTAAGTGGAATCAACATCCCGATCCCATTTTCATCTCTGGAAAATAAAGTTGTGGTTTTTTTTTTTCTTGCAAAATAAACTTTCTGAGCTATATTATATAACATATCTCATTTAAAAACAATCAGTTCCTAGTCACGGCAAGTAGAGTGGTAAAAATGAGACTGTGATGGTAGATTAACTGTCCAAACACAGCCGGTAGCGGTTTGGAATTAGTTGGATTAGGCCGAGCTGACCCTCCATTGTCCCGTCTTGTCGGAATACGCGGATCAGAGGACGTCTCCGGAAGCACGCTGTGCTCTATCAGCCTGTCAACTTTGCTGCTTAATCAACAAGTTTCCTTTATCCGTTCTTTGGCAATGCAATAAACTATAAAAGAGAGGGGATTTTGCTTTATCTGCAAAATGAAATATTAGTTTAAAGTAAAGTTTTCATTTCAGAAACAAACAGCAGAGGATTATTGCATGTTGAGTTGATGTGTAATCTATGAATTATTAACTTATGCCATACCACAAATATATGACTACATATTCATGCTTTTTTTGTTTGGCCACCTCTCAGTTTGGCTTTTTTATAAGCAAAAAGAAAGATGTGCTATTAAGCAGCATGTACTTATATAAAATGCTGATCTCATTGTGGGATAAGTGCAGTGCTATGGTACTCATGTAGGATAACTTTCACTTTCAATATAATTCCTGAAAGACTCTGCTGCTTTGTCATTTGTGGCCGTTTCAATTATAATTGTTACCTGAACTCCTAGTGGGTGGGACTCCAAAGTCAACAATATTAGTTTCTGGATCAACTTAAAGATCTTAAAACTACTACTGTTCTTTCTGTGGTTAATGGATTGTCAAAGCGTTTCATTCTTAAATTCTGTGTGCAAAATAAAAAAATCCTTGGATACAAGATTTGTATGTAAAGCTGTAACAAGAAAATGAGGTTGAAAGGAAGAAATGCCAACAAAAATAACGCACTTCTCTTGAAGGCAGTTATGTATCCACAGAAAACCTTAAAACTCAACACACCCTTTTTAAAATGCATGGTCTGTTGTGTAGAAAAAAAAATAAGTTGATTCTAAAGGTTTTCCACCTTAAATTTGAAATTTAAGTCCATCCAACAAATGTTGTAGTGTACTACAGACAATGTCATGATCCATTATTCATCTCACTGGATTCTACCTTGAACAAGAAGCCAAGATAAGTTTTCTACTTGTCACTAATTGGCGAGAAAAAATAAGGAAGTTTAATAATTATCCAAAATTGTGTTGAGTTACAAAGAAATGTTGGACAGATGTGTTGAGATGCATTTGGACAGACACCTAATGGTATTAGAAACCATTTAGTAGTTTTCATCTTTAACAAATGCCCTAGCTCAGCAAATGCAACCCTAGAGAGTGATGCTGCCATTGCCAGGTTAACCTTTTGGTTCGGCAGATTTCTTAATTGATGGATTTATGATATACACCTCTTTTAAAATAAAGGAGATGCTAGTGACATTGAGAACACAACTAATATTTCCCAGAGATCTTTGCACCTCCTTTAGTGTTGATGTCAGACTAATTGTCGTCAAAGAAAATGTGTGGTACTGATTTGGATTCGTATTGGATCATCATCTAAAGTGTCTGCAATCTGATTGAAACTTTTGCATTTTAACCTTCAAGCAATGCCAGGTTTTTCTTAATTTTTTCTTTTTTTTTGCATCTTTGTTGTTTTCATAAAGTTTTGAGAAAATATATAGTTTTTATTGCTCAAAAGCTTGAAAGTCCATCCACAGACGACGACGGCATCCATTGTTACATCAATAAGCATTGAGCTCCTGTGTGACATCTATGTTCTCCTTTTGTGCATGTACGTTTCTTTGCTGTTGTCCAGTATTCATACAGAAGTCTGTTGGGGGTTCCATTTACTTTGTAGCATGAAAACAACTTGGAAAAAATCAAATTCAGCAAAAGTAAACCTAGCCTTAATCTAATTTTGCTAATCAGTTAACCAATTATTGAACCAGTTAACCAATTATTGAATGAATCTTTATTGGACCATAGTGTGCACAAGATACCAGGGAACATTTCATTACAACATGTTGCTTTCGATAGTTTCTAAGTTACCTACAAATCATGCCTATTTTAAAAAAAAGATAAACTATCCCATTAAATGTGGGATAAGCCTTAAATTTGATTTTACTTGCTGGCATTTAAATAAGGGTGTGTCAGGTTTTAGATCCTCTATGCTTCAACATTGACATTCCTGATCTAAAGTTTATTTATTTATTCATTCATTTTATTGTGATGAGCCGCTAAAACATTTCAGAGAAAGTTAGGGATGATCAAAATTCATTATCCAGTTGTCACATATCAGGATTTACAATAACTCATCGTTACTTTCCTTTTTTTATTCCTACTAAGGGTGCATTACAAATTAAAATGACAAGGGGACATTATTTTCAGACCAAAGCTAACACAGAAAAATAAACCGCAGTTCAAAACATTGGAACATTAAACTCCAACTGTTGGCTTGTGTAGGTTGAAAATTTCCCTCTTCTTCAAACCTTCAGACCAAGCATGCACATTTGATAATGAATTACTCACAGGATGTAAAATTATGCACATCAGAAATTTGGATGGGTAATACAGCTGAAAGATAAATGGCCCTAAAATAATGACCCTTTTAACTTAAAGGTTAACATCAATCGTCTAATTTAACATATACTTGTATTCGATTGATCTCATCCAGAGAAGGCTAGAGTGCCTATTCACAATGATCAATGGCCAATATCAGCAGCAGCTATGTATACAGCACATATATTAGTTCTATGTGTTTCAAATAAAACAGACATATATCTAGGATCATATATACTACACAAATATAGATTCTTATTTTTCCTCATTTACTTTGAGCAATGAACACAGAAACGTCAACAGCAAAACTGTAAGAAAGTAATTCTTCCATGAGAGTTATCCAACAAGATAGAGTCCAGGTGTTACGGGGCATCTCTGCAGGCGTCGACTAGGAATCTGTAGAAAAGGTGATCCTTCTGCTGCGTTGGTGACTGGTGTTTATAGTGGCTAGTAACAATGTGCTAAGTGCAAGAGCAGAAGTGGCGAGAGTTTGGTGGTGGAGTTTGGGATGGGGTGAGTGGGGTTGCGAAAGGAGTAAAACAGGCAATTTTCTTTTTTTCTTTTTTATCTTCTGTTTGCTTTAGAAGTAAACAGCTGGGCCAACATCTGGGAGCAAATCATGACTGTTCTTTAAATTATAACAAGGCATCCCTCACCAAGCCACACGCCAGAAGCAGGGCAGCAAGTCCATAGCTGGCCAATATTCTTGTACCTGGGAAGACAGAAGCAGAGGATGGAACAGTTGGTTTTAGGGGGTTTCAGTAGTTAAACAGAACATATCAGTGACAGAAGTAGTGAACGTTGGTGGGCACACTTCTGCTAAGTTGCTGATGCGCTAAGATTGTGCTTGTGCTAACTTTTAGGTTAGTGATTTTGCTAATTTTTGAAAATGTTTAGAGCACATTTAATTTATAAACTTGTGGTTAAGTGACGGTTGACATGTGAAGTTCATTTTTGGTTATTGATTTCTCAAAGTAGTCAGCTGGTTATTTTTTTTATTCATGCTCCCATTTTTAAATGGCCACCGCATATTTATGGATTTTATTTCACTCCAGTACCTTTATTTGAAATGAGAAGCATACACAAAATAAAACAGGCAGTGGAAAATTAGTTATAAAATCTACAACACTACGGAACGTAAATTAGTATGTAAAAATTAAGGTGGTAACAAGCGGTTGTAGTCTTTCAAGGGTATTAAAGTTTACACCATATATTCAGTATCACATTTTCCAATTCAAATAAAGCACAAAAAAACTAAAAATAAAACAAGTTTAAACCTTTTAGAATATTTTTGCACATTCCGTTCCTTACGTTATTTACCCTTGATGTAGCGACTGATGTTTACCCAGAATGCATCGCTGTAGAATGTCAGCATGTAACTCTATATTAAAAGGCTTAAAATCTACTGATGTATTTAGCAGACGCCTTTAGCCAAAGCGACTTACAAAGTAGGCAGTAGAGTGAAGGGTCTTGCTTAAGGACCCACACTGAATGCTGTTGGTGTAGCCCAGGCCTGCATTTGAACCCAGCCAACATTGCGAAAGTCATGTGACTTTCCAATTGAGTTATCCGGCCGCTAATGATGCATTTGTAGGGGGAGAAGTAGTAAATTAAATGATGTTGTTCCAAATTGCCACATGCTGAGAAACTGTTTACAGTTAGCATTTTCACGGGGGTGTCTGTCCTCCTTCCAGCTACTTCTCTGGTAAGAAAGGCTGGGGAACTGCAATGATAGATGGTAGTTTGCTAAGGCGGCTAGCGCAAAGCTAACATAGTGTGAGCACGATTGCTTAAATGTGCATAAGTTAGCTCCCCTGTATGGGAATACAAAAACAAACGGAAGGATGGATGCGGTCATCTACTTCTTTTTTGGCTACTCTCCTCTCTGTGGACGTATTGGGCACCCCTGCTCAAATATTTGAAGACTTTACATTAATGATTAGCAATAACAGTAGTAAACACACGTGATGATCTAAAAAAGACAAAAACTTGACCACAGAAACCATGGCTTCATTTTAGCTCTTCATACTAACTAGTGTTTGTCACTTTAGCACTGCTAAAGATGGGGCTTATAAAGGCCCTAAACCCCAAAGATTATTTATAAATACAAGTGTTTTGTTATAAATACCTGTTGATTATATCAATGATATAACACTACAACCAAGAAATTTAGAACCTTATTTGTTATATAATTTTCACTTAAGATGACAGAGGTTGGTTCATTTCAATTAAATATGCAGAAAAAATAAAAATACTGCTCAAGTAATACGTTTTAAAAAGACGTTGTTTAGTCCAAAATTGCTTTCAAGTTGAAATTCTTTCTCCTGATTGCAAAAAGGTAATGACATGTATAATGAATGATAATGACACAGCATTTTTTTCTGAGATGTTATTTTGTATCTCCATCCTATATTACATTCCCCCGAACACCTCCCATGAGCCTGAAGCTACATAATATTCAATTCAACCGTTCTGAACTATCCTGTTCTTTAGTTTATGTGTGAATATCCTCAACATAAAAGCCCTACATGCCCCACTGGTACCTCATTTATGCTTTTTACTTGTTTATCTAACTCACTGTTGCCAGTTTGTGTTTCATTTGCTTCTAAATATATATTTTTACACTATAGTTACTTTTAAAGACTAAAAGGCCTGTTGGATGAACAACAAAAGTGGGTATTTGTTTGTCAAAACCACATATGGATTTAAATTGTGACACAATAATACCTCCACAGAAATTCACAATTTCTGCAAACAGCGAGAAGTTATTAGGAAACATAATCAGTCTTTATATTTATCAGTCTTTTGTCTTTGTGGAACTAGTTAGTCCATGTTGGACTTCTATATAGCATTTTTTATGATTGTCTCATTCTAATTAAAATAATTAAAAAGCTCTTTTCTATAGTAACATAAATAAGATTTTCTTGTATATTTATGGAAAATTCACCTATTCATTGAAAACATTTTCATAAAGCATTTTAAAAGTATTTGTAAGAAACTTCAGCTTAGTAAGTTAAAATACCCGGGTGGAAAGCTACTTAAAAAACTGATGGCTCATATTGCATTCCCTCAGAATTTTGTTACCAGACACCCTTCAAAAACAATGAAGTAAAAACTCAGAAGGAACTCACAAAGCAGATACCAACCTGTGTTCGCCTTTCATGGGAGTCTCTTAGTGTTATGGCAAATGTATTGTGACCCAAAATATTTTCCCCAAATCTCCTACAGATCATTATTATATTCCTTTTTCAAATAAGAGTGGGTGTTTTTGTACCCTTTGGTCAGTTGTCGTTGTGATCACAAAACTCCGTTTTTTATTCAGTCCCTTTCATTTTGCAAACTCATGGATGCTGACCTTAACTGTGGTAAGTGAACTGTAGATGTTGTTTTGGGATCTTCAGGGATATGATGGACAAGTTGCTTGTGTACTCTTAGAGTGATTTCAACAGAATAGCCACTTTTGGAAAGCTCCAGAAATCCTTGTTTTCTTTATTTTTGATAATGGCATTTACTCTCGTTCAGTGAAAACAACACATGTGATTGAGCGATTTCAGACTCATATGTGATATAACCTCCGATGTGTATGGAGGGCTAAAAGGGAAAAACCATAATAAATAAATGTATCATTAAAAATTAGATTTATCATTAAATGTCTCAATAAACAATGTAATATGAAATGTTAAAATATAAATTATTATTTAAAAAAAATATATAATTTCATTAGAAATTGATCTCTAATTTGACTCTTTATTTAGAGAGTGAAATAATTCTATGCATTTTTGGCAGTATTATTTTACTCTGATCATACGCTCTAAGTATCTTTAACGTTTCTCAGCAGTAAATTGTAAACTCTGTCAGAATACTGCCAATTATTATGTACTGCCCCATTTTTTTAAATTATTGATTGTGAAACAACAAAGATATTACAACTGTAAAATATCAGAAATGTTTTCCTAGAAGAAACTTTATAAAGGCTATTTTTGGGAGATGGGTCTCTTTGCAGAACAATCTTTAGGACAGTCAAAAGCATCAAGGCACCCAAAATATGAACAGAAAGGAAAAGCTTTAAAATGTTTTCAAAGAAAGTTGGGGGAAATTGTTTAGGGGGTTAAAGGGTCTAAAGGCATATTTGAGATATACCAACAAGACCATGGCAAAAGATCAGGAATGTACCTCTTGTTTAAAATGTTGAACTGTTGTGAGACATTTTAGGATATTCGTACCCCGCTGCTTCTGCCACAGGATGCAAACAGCTGTAACTGTTTAATGGCTTTCTGACTACTAGACTGCTCACAGGGAAAAGAAAGCATAAAAAGGAAAATACATTTAGACCGCCAAAAAAGAATGTTCTGTCATTCCAGATAGGATCCAAAACAACAAGACATAAATTATTTATGAAAGTCATCTAGGCATTTGCTACATTTCAAGGCGACAGTTTTAAGAAGACAACCGGGGGCAATTTCAATTGTAGGGATTTGGGAAATGAGGATAGGGATGTTGGAGGAAGTGGAAGTTATAGAGGAGGAATAGCTTTAATGCAATATTCCTCACCCCACTGGTGAGGAATATTGCTTTAATGCAATATTCCTCACCCCACTGGTGCACTAGTCAATCCAAATAAAGCATTTCTCGCACTAGAAACAATCCATCAGCCTTAAACTTGGAATCCGAGGATGGCAAAGAGCAAAAAAGGATGAGCAAAAATTAAAACTAAATTAAAAAAATGCTGAATATGTACTTATTCTCCGTCTAGGTTTACAACAATCTGAGGCAGTTCTTGTACAGATGATGGCAACCATCAGCCCACAGCCATACCACCAACAAATAACCAAGACACACAAAAAAATTTAATTGACTTAAAAAAAAAAAATAGATCTATCTAATGTTAATTTTTTAGGGTGGATAAATTGAACTGAAACCAACTGTCCGGGAATAATTATGGAATATAAAAATCGTAGTCCATGAATGACTTTTTAAGACGCTGTGCTTGTGGCATACTCTAAGCTGAGGTACTCTGAGTGATCTTCTTTGTTATATTAAAGTCTGTGTTAAACATAATTCAATTTTAACACAGAATTATAAAATTATCCCATTATCACCAAGGGTGGAGGGTGATTGCTTGGAGCTATATTCTTTGTTTCACATATTTTAAATCTCAGTTGACACTAATCAGAAAAAGAGAAACTGGGCTTTTGTTCTAACTCAGAAAGCTTTCTCTTATCCATATATTCATGAATTGATCTATTATCGTTCAAGATAGGACGAGTAGAGATTCTTAACCTTTACGATACATAAACAAATAAGATGAATCTTTGTTACTTTAAATGTCCACACAAATACACCTCCTTCAGAGATTGTATACTCATTTTTCCCTCTTTAAAACAGTTATTTTCTTACACCAACAACATAAGACTTGCGAACACGGAAACACATGTCAGTTCAACTAAAATGTAGAGTTAAGAAATTATTTTTCTAATATTTTAATTAAAATCAACAGAGATTCAATTATTCCCAAATGAAACATCAAGAACCAGTGTATGTACAAGATCATCACTTAACAAAGGAAGTATGAAAAGCTCCATTGGATAATAACAGCATGTTTACAGGTTATTTAACCCTAACTGATACAAATGGTAGCTTATTACTTGTTAAGTAATCATGTTAAAAGACACATTCTGCAATCATGGAAAAAAAATATTAGCCTGTTAACTGAACCTGAAATAATATACATGAAGGAAAGAAAACATCTAAGAAGAATGCTAACATCAATAAATTAGCTCGACAATATTAATACATGGGAAAAAAGTGGGAAAATCATCATTAGAGTAAATTCAATGCTTCCTAAAATCAAAATAATAATTAATAGGAGCATTCCAATACCTCTTATGTGAGGTGAATTCAAGAGATTGCAGAAGAAATGACGCTAATTAATGCTTATCAGGAACAAGCTTTAATTACCTTGAGACTAGACATAAAGATTAGACTTTGGGGCAATGAAAGAAGACGATGAGTCCAGATTGACTTTCTTCTATAGTGATGGGCATATCAAAGTGAGAAGAGAGGCAGATGCAGTGAGTCCTCCATCATGATTAGCATCTACTCTACAAGAATGTGGTAGCAGTGATATGATCTGGTGTTACTGCAGTTGGTCGAATCTAACTTCATTATGCCCAACAGAACGAGGTCAGCTAACTACCAGAACATGCTGAGGTGATTCCTTTTGTTACTTCCTTTTTTTCCTGTACATGGTCTTTTTCAAAGATGAAAAGGTCAAAAATCCTCAATCAAGAGCGGTTCAGGGAGTATTAAACATCATTTCCACATATGGCCAAGTAACAAAAGATGGTTTAAAACATATTTCCATTAATACATCAAAATCAAATCCAAAACCAGTGCAATGAAACAAAGAGTTCAAGAGTTATTTGGTATGGATACTGTAGTACAATCATATTCAGCTAAATCAATCAGTAGTACTATCCCATTTAGTCTACTAGTACAATTAAGAAGTATGCAAAATGTACATGCAACTAAAAGTCTTCATCTGACTGACAAGTTAAACTGTCCACAAAGCTGCTTTTCATTCTGTTTGATTAATTCCCCAGAAGCTTTATTAAAAGCTACTGGTAAAGTAGAACAAAGATCTTTAACTTTTGTGTCCCTGTGTAGGGTCCTTATGGCCAAGAATCTCTTTCAGTTTTTTTTTTGCTTTGCAGTCTTAGGTGTTGTTCTTTCATCTTGACCTCAATGCCTCTGGCTCACTACATTTACCAAACACTGGTTTAGAACTCAGCATTCTCTGTCAGAAAAAAATATAAAAAATTCTTTAGAGACTTGCACTTCCATAGACTTTCTAGCTATGGACCAACTCCTTTTAAATATCGCTGGCCTTTGAGAAGTGCATCCCAAAGCATTTTGGAATTATATGCGGACGCTGTAAAGCACAAGCAGCTCCTTTCTGAAAGTTTTTCATCCTTTCCAGTTATGCTGTCTATATGTGTTCCCAAAAGAAATTCTCTCCTTTAGTAAACTAAAGCACCTGCCATCCAACTGTGTCCCTGTAACAAATGCACAAAAAGATACATGTGTTCCTGGGCCAGTACTTCTCCCCGCACTGACTATATCTGAGAACAATACACAGATTCCACTTTATCTAAATGTTCTTCTAACTACAAAGAGAATGTGGGTAACTCATACAACAATACAGTTCTATCAAACCAACTTTACTTGGTTAACACTAATAGACTATTATATTCTTCTACGCAATTTGAACTTTCCGAGAAGTTAATTGTTTTTCAGTCAGGAAAATCAATTGGTCCCTAATCTATCAGAGAAATTCCCCTAGGTCATGTTTGTTTCACCAGTCTATGATCGAGGGCTTACGTTGGTGAAGCTGGCATTCCCAAAGCAGTTAGTGACAATGTCGTTGCTTGCTTCTTCCATGCCCATTTAATACCTACTTTCAAACCAGGCAAGTGAACTCCCCTGATGCTTCAGAGGCATAGCAGTGCCAGACTGTGTAGCTTACTAGTAACATGAGTAAAAAGTCATCTTTTCAGCTACAAAATACATTGTGTAAATTAAACCTCTTTTGGTTCCCCTTTATCTAAATCAGCAATTTGGATCCTACACCACAACTGGGCATGATTTCAACTCCCATCCTATTTTTTCAGAACCATCTCCATCTGGATTTTGACCTGGCAAAGTTTATATAGGGGCACATTTGCAACAAAGTTTTTTTGTTTTCTAGTCACCTGAATAGGGCAGGAGCTGATTTATGGCATATGTCATATTTGTGACAGGGAATTTAAAGAAAACAGGTATGCACCAGCTTTTCTTTTGGATAAAATATGGTTATTGTTCTTATTGTGGGCTACTATGTAGGAGTTTTAGGCCAGTTTTGGAAAGATTATAGTCCTAGACTGTATAAGGCTATGTTCAAACAGTAGGTCTTAATACATAATTTAGATTTTCTTGCTAAAATAAATTTTTTTGTGGTTGTTTATACCACTAATTAAATGCAAGTGCCACTAAAATCACAAGGTTCAGAAGAAGAATGAAGGTGTCGCACAACAGTGCAATGTCTACGGAACTGACAATGGAACCCACTGTCTGTGGAGTCTTTTCCAGATTTTTGAACAATAGGAGCCAGCTTTATTTTCACAGTATCTTAACAAGATAGGAAGCTTGGAGAAAAGAAAGCATAACTCTACACTCCTGGCTTCAGACATTGTTTTCATCCAGAGTTACCACGTCCAGCTTCTTCTGGTATAGAATTATGATGTTTCACTTTAATGGCAAAAAAGAAGAATAAAACACGACACAACCATTCAGACTCCTGATACTTTGAATTGGTTTACTTAAAACAAGTTGAAAAGTAGACAAAGCAAATAAAAAATCTGACAATTAAACTATTATTTTCATCAACATTCAAGTATTCTTCAACCTAAAAAAAATTATTTGTACGACAAATTAGACTAAAATACTTAAGATTTTGGGTTTTGGAGATGCAGATAAAGTGTTAAATAAGTAAATACTTTCCCCAGTTTTTAGATGGATAGCTTACCCTAAATGAAAGCAAATAATAGCTTAATAGGTTTCAAAGATGTCTAAAAAAGCTGTACCTTATGGACTACGTTTGCTAAAGCTATTAATTTGTTCAACAAGAGTTTTGTGTAAAGGCATCTTGTTTGTGTCTTTTAAAAAACTACAATTTTGAATGGCACAAAGTCATGTTTATATGGAAGATTTGTCTTTAAAAATAAAAAAGCCAGTTGCAAATTTCCTTTCTCGCTTGCAGACCAATTCTATCATCTTAACAGACGACCTTGTTAAACAGTAGAATGTCTACAGAAAACAAAAATGTGGGAATCTGTTTGTTGTTCCCAGTGGAAATGTTGGGGGTATTTTTTGGTTTTGCAGCTTGTAAAATGCAACTGTTACACATTTGCACAGAATTTGTCTATTCAGGCAATTACTTTCTGGATCGAATTCTGGAACACAAACCAGATACGGATAAAGCTTCCTTGCAGATGGTGCAGGATAAGGATCAGGAAAGTTCTGGATGCAAAAGGAAAGACCCTGGTAAGTCCTTATTTAAGTGAATAATAAAAAATAAAAAAAGATCCAAAAATTATTAGCAGGTGACTTATTGTGTACTGTGTGTATGTGTGAACATGTTTTTGGGTTTGTACTTTGAATGATTAATGATTCATTGCAGTAATGGTTATCAATTTTTAAGCAAAATAAAATCTATTGAAGATGGTGAACTAAGTGAGTGCAAAATTAAATTCTGCTGAATTATTGTAAAACTGATAATTGTATTTATATTTACATGTGTAAAAGAGACTATCTATCAAACAACATTGGAAAATACAGCTACTGTAGAGTTTTCCTTCAAAACAAATAAACAATCCATTTGTAATACCATATAACAGCATTTCTATATAAAAATCATTTTCACGTCCACTCTTGCAAAAACAGAATTACCTACCAATGCACAAATCAATATTGGGTTGAATCAACCCCTGTTCCCATCTTCTTTCCTTTTCTCCTCTTGTGTGTTTTTCTTGTCAGTCTTCTAGTGCGCTTCAAGGAACTGATCCCGCTGCCAATTACTCTGCAAATTTCTGCCTCATCAGACCTCGCTCTCTATTGAAACTGTACTCCACACATCTCTCCTCCAATTCCCAGATTTGCTGTCACATGGAGATGCATGACTGTAAAGCATTTTTGTTAAGACTCTTCAAATTAAGAGTGCAGTTGCCAAGGTTTCTTGTTTGGTTAGGACAAATTGGACGGCTTGGAGGTCTTATTCCAAGATTAAGTCCACTCTCTTTTTTTTCAGAATATCCAATAAAGGTATTTTTATCCTAAAAAAAGTCTACTTTTAGTATACTACCATACAGATTTTTCACAATTTTTCTACTGTTGCAAATTACTCATGATCAGCACAATTTAGACTTTTTCAACATAAAAAATAACAACAGAGACCTTAAATATTAAAGTGAAAACCAATATCTACCACATTATATGAATTAAATACAACCATTTATGTAAAAGAAATGGCTTCATAAATGTTCACCTCCTTTAAGTGTTTATAGTGTTTAGTAGATGATCATAGCATGGAGTCTGTGTAGACAGATCTCTATCAAGCTTAAAAATCTAGATGCTGCTCCCTAACTATGTAATCCAATGATAAACTGTTCAAGCTTTGTGAGCTTGGTCTGTTTTGGATCCCCCCGCAGTTTATTATTGACATTTATGGTCTGGGCTTTGACTTGGCCTCCTAATAAAGCCCTGTTTGTCTGCGAACAATTTTTTGTAGTTTAACCTGGACGCTTCAGATATTATTATCCTCCATGATTTCCCGATATTATGTTTCATTCATTTCACCTTCTACCATTTCCAGATCTTCCACAGTATTTTTCCAAAAAGCATCCAAAGCATGAAAGTTTCACCACTATGCTTCCTAATGGTGATGCTTTGTTTGTGGTGTTGAGTTTCCACCCAATGTAGCATCTTTTTTGGTGGAAAAATCTACGTTTTTATGTTCATTCCTATGTTTTGATTCTTAAGAGCACGTTTACTGACCATTTGAATTTCTTCAACAGAGGAGACCAATACGCCAATCAAGAGAGGTGCACGTAGATCACACGGCATTAAATAAAGCAGATGACCTCATCCATCCTTCCCTTTGTCTTCTGATTCACATCCTGGTAGGAAACATTTAAGCACACATGCGCACGTTGCTTGGATGAGCTTTAAGGATTAAAAAAAACTTGGTCTTACTTATCTGCATCTGCTTGTCCTTGGTGAGAACCACACTCATTCGACAGTAGGTTGATGCAGTTTTGCAAGATAAACTAATATGTGTAATAGATTAAATTTAAATTCAAATTTGCTTCATCCAAAAAGCAAAAAAAAAATACAATAATAACGATTTAAAAAATATAAAATAAACTGGCGTTGTGCATTTTTTTTGTGAGTAGACCCCTTAGAATTGGTCATCTTTTAAAGTAGCTCGCAAACTGTAAAAATGTGGTCACCCCTGATCTACAAACTATAGTTTCTGATCAAGTGTCTGCTGTCGAGTTGGTATGTGGGTTGGTGGCTCTCTTTCGGACTAATAAAAGGAGAAAGAAAAGTTCCTATTTCTTGTCAGTTTTCTATCTCTTGTCTTGGTTTATGAACAATACCTGCATTATTCTGTTTAGGATAATTATTCCTACATGTGCTTATCACACTTTCCTAACTTTCCTAACTCCTTTCTAAGTCTGTTTTCTTGTTATGTTTGGATTCACATCCTCCTTCTAGTGTTTACAAATTAAAAAAGGAAAACTTCAAGTGTTCTCCTCTAACACAGGCACAACAATACCATTTTGTTTTTGTTTGTCTTCTGTAGGATCTGTTTTTTATCTCTAAACTAACCAAACCAACGACCATACCCAAAAGGTAAAGCCCCAACTCCAAAAAACAATAAAAAGAAGACTATTTGCTAGTTTTGCTATTTTTTGTACACTGTGGTGCAATTTAATTGCTGAGCATGTAAAAATAAGGAAATATGAATCCAATAGCACAGTTGAAAAAACAAAATACTTCTGACTGAAAGTGCATTCGTTATTTATCTATAACAGCAGCTGAAAGCATCCTCCTATATTCTTTCTTACAGTTTATTCATCAAGGTCAATCTATCTTCAGATTCTATGAAAGGAATTCAAAGCTCATTGTCAAAGACGCTGATGGGAAACTAAATGTTAGGAAGTTTGGATTTTAAAAGGCGTCTGAGTGCAATGCAGTTATTTTAGCTTCTATATATTTTTTCTACCCTCGTGTTTAAACACAGTGTGCAGGAATTCTGTTTGGGCATATTAAGGTAGAGTGTCTCTCTGATTTATTATAGACGTGCATTTCGGACTCTCAGCACAAGCTGGGGCATAGTAAAGCCCACGCTGAACGGTTGTCCTCGTCGACCCAACACAACGCTCAGCATTCTGCCAAAATGTTTTTGGCTTAGTGATACGGTGATGTGAATATCGATTGCAGGCCAGCCGAGACGGTCGGGTTCAGCCAGCCAGGGAGGTGAAACGCCGCAGCACCTCCACTAAGAGCTCCAACAGGCTTAAAGCCACTTCCATCTACTGCCGCTGATCACTGGCTGGTTGACTGGCTGGCTGGTTTGCTGACAATCTCACTGAATTGCTTATTTACTTGCCTGATTGGCTTGTGGAGTGATGCAGTCTCCGAGTGACTGAGTGCAAGCCCGAGCCATGTTTTTTAGGCTGTCTAAGTGCTTACTGTATATGAAAGTGGATGTTATTACTGAGCATCGAGGCAGTTCATCTGCGAGTGAGGGTAAATGTAATGTCAGATGAGTGAGGAATACAGCGGGTCTAAAAATAATCATCAGTGGCACCAGAATCACATCAGCATCTTTGTGTGATACATACAACATAACCAGGATTGTTTTTGCAGTTGTAAATTCCAGCCCTTAATAATCCTTTGATCTTCACTTCATCTTTTTACAAATTCATCCTGCTCATCATTTTCTTACTGCCCTTCTTTTCACGAACATCTTCTTCATCCTTCTTTACTGCTCTTTCAATCAAATTGCTCAATTTTTTCTTCCTAATGCAATAGTTTTGTGTTTCTAAGCCAACATGTGGGGAAGACTCAGACCTTTTGAAAACCTCACTTTATTTGACTGTTGTTGTTGTTGGCAAATAAGATGGTAAATGGACTTAACATATATAAAACTTATCTAATCAAAGGTGCTTGACACTGAAGCAATGTGCACCACTGATACATGCATCAGTAAGCAACTTAGAGTTAAGTGCCTTGTCCTGGGGGCACAATAACATGTCAGAGAATGCAGCAGTGATTGAACCCATCAACCTAAAGGGCATATAAAGTCTACCTAGACTTTAAAAGGTCACATGAAGAGAATTCTGAAGGTGTGCTTAAAAATAACTCCAAAGTAAATATATATTTTTTTATTTCATTTTAAAGTACTAATCAAATGAAGAATGAGTTTGACACCCATGTCTACCAAACCTACTGACTTACTGTATTGCAAAGTGATGCAAATAAACCACCATTGTTATTTGGTGTTTGAGGGATTCTTACCCAACTTTGTCCATTTATCTCATGTTTGGACAGTCTCAACAGTTGTTGTTTTTTTCCAAGAGTTGGACGTGTTTGACATGCTTGGAAACAATCCACACTTTTTTGTTGTGACCAGTCAGATATTTACTATGCAGCATTGATATATTTTTATTCCTTTGGTCCAACTAATTTACTGTTTACACTAATAATGAAATATAAAGTTTGCTGGTTAGAATATTGAACTTTTTGTTTTGGGAGAAATGTTGGGAGAGAGGCTGTAAAGATGTACACTATCTTGAATAGACAAAGTCACAAGTCACAAAATCAAAAAGAAACATTATGCTGTTTAAATATTAAGTCCAAATCATGTTCTGCCATATACATCTATAAAAAAATGTTTAACCTCTTTTTTTTCTTTTTTTTTATTAACATGTCATCTGAAATACAGATAGTATTTCAAAAACATCCTACTTTAAATTTTTAGTTTATTACTTAAGATCATAGGATGAACAGACTGTTAGTGTTTTCTAATACAGTGATGTCCCAAAGCTGACTTTGGCGACCACTGCTTGGTTGAGTGAACTGTGACTGTCGCCCAATCAGCACTACAGACAAGCACCAGCCCCCTTAAAACATTAAACTTTTTTTTTTCTAAGTAAGCATCATTGCCTCATTGAATACCTGCAAAAAGAGAAAGATCACAATATGTTTAAGATTAAGAACTTCAAAGTTTTTAAAGATAACCAAGTAGGAAAGGACGACCCAACGATCTTTAGCAGATGTTGGATTGTTTGACCAGAAACACACTTTAATCTATTCATTTTACAAAGTCCAGCTGTATGAAAGAATAGTTCAAGAGAGAGAAAAAAAATATATATATTAAATAAAGGCAAAACAAGATAGAACATTTGGATGGATTTTTAAAAGGCTGCTATTGAAATAAGCACTCTGGATTGATGAGACACTAATGACATTTTCAGACCATTAAGTTAAAAGCAGCAGATGGTGCCACCTCATCTTTTATAATCAGCATAGTTAAAAGAAAAAATAACATTATTCGGCGTCCAGTTCATAATTGTATTTTGCAGCTACTAGCTAGTTGCTGAGTTAAACCCTACAGGTTCAAAAGAAAAATAAAAGGTGAAATTATGACATACACAACAGTTCCATTATGTTGAACGGAATGAATGTGAGCTGAATTAACAAGAAGATAGGTTAGTCTGTCATAAGTTTGGGCCATATAATGAATTACGCAAACCAATGGGAAGAAATCTTCACTATTGCATATAGAAACTCTGCATAGTGCAATATAAAATTAGGCTGTATATCGGCTGAGTTATTGCTTCAAAATTTAAATAGCAAAGCATTCAGCACTTCAGTCTTGTTGCGCTTTGTTCTGTTTCTTCTGTTTTATCCCAGCGTTCTTAACTCCATAGTAGCAACACCTGGGCTGGCCTTTGGTTAACTGAGACAACTTCTTGGATAGTGACTTTGGCTGGTGGTGCTGCCAGCAATTTTCTTCATCTTCTGCTAATGACTTTTCTTTTTTTCCATCTTCCTCTGCATCTGTGTGAGTCTTCTATCTCCTCACACCCCCAGCTGGTTTTTCGTCTCCACTGTCGCTACATGCATGCTCCGTATGAGGGATTGCTTTAAAGTCAAGGACAGAACGCAAGTTATTGTTTCAGCTTGCTGATCCCAGAGCATTAAATACTGCAAGTCGATGACTGAACGCAATCTGCTTTTGTGACTGATTTGTCTATCATGTATTCATGATTGGAATTAAAAGAGGTAACTAGAGGAAACAGGTATCGTAAATTGGAGCTACATAAATAGATTCTGTATACCACAGAATTATACAAATCTAGATTTGCAGATTGCATTGCTGTTAGTGT
This sequence comes from Orestias chungarensis, assembly GCA_032876305.1. Classification (NCBI taxonomy): domain Eukaryota; kingdom Metazoa; phylum Chordata; class Actinopteri; order Cyprinodontiformes; family Cyprinodontidae; genus Orestias; species Orestias chungarensis. Next base: position 180,078 of record JAVLVB010000699.1, on the reverse strand, counting down.
TTAGCTAACTTTGGTGCTATTCTCTCTAGTGTAGTCCTGGTGCTTGCTGGACATTCCGAAGTCTCATTCACTGGAGCAGAACCTTTTAGCGTGTTGATGAGACAAAAAAACTTTGTGATACAAGTACTCTTACAACTTAGTAATACAAAGTGATTATGGCAATTATTGGGGGGGTAACTACTGTATGCTTATAAAGATCCTTACAATAAAGTATTATGCAAATGAATTTTATGAACAATACAAACTATCAAAACAAAAAAGGAAGTTGTAAATTTTGAAAGTCAAAGTTTGTTTTACTGTCAAACCTTTCATGTAACACAACCTTGCACACGTCAAGGATATTTGTTTCTTTGTTGAGACAGAAAATACATAATTAATTAAGTTTATGTTGAATCTTCTTATTCAATTAGATTTTAAATTATTACATTCATCACAGAAACAGTCTAAAAATAAATCATACTTGGAAAAGGACTTTGTTTGAGGATACCTGTGATAGATCAATGCAAAGTATTGCATGATACTGAAGGGGAAGAAAAACAACCATAATTTAATTTTAAATATATTAAAGAAAACATCTTCTTTCATTCTTTTTTGCATAATAACTCAGCCTTGGTAACACTGGATGAAGAGCACATACAAACAAGATCACAGTTTCCCAAAAAAAATTTTTTTGTTACAAAACTTTGACAAAGAAATTCCAACAAATGTTACGGTGGTTCTAGCTGTATGTTGTGAGTAGTTCTGGCATGGTCCCAGGCTTTTCTTTCATAGTGAACACATGCGTCCCCCCAGCATTTTTGTATTGTAAAAACAAGTCTAAATATTATTTATATATTTTTTTTTTCAGTTTCATATGTATTGCCTTCATGGTTTTAGTATATCAAGTAGAAATTTTACCAAAGCATGAAATACAGTAAATTTCCTGGCCACACCTGTTTTTTTTTAAAGATTATACTGCTAACTAACAGATGTTACGCAAAATTGCATGAACATAAAACATATAACTAATGAGTTAGAAAGAACCCGTGAAAAACACTGACATTGAAAGCTTGTTGATCAATAAGAATCTAACCATGAACATCCACCTACTTAAATTATGACTCACTGGTGTTATTTCTAAGATCTGCTGTTGATCAGATTTTTTTTAAATGGTGCATTTTTAAAGAAGGTTAGTATATATTTTTTGTATTCCTTTTTCTATTCTGGAAGAGTGCGTTTGCAGTAAACCTTACTCCATATTTGTTTGTCTTTCAAGCAGGGACCAGGGTGGCCTCAGGGGTGGGTGGCTTGGGGGACAGTTTTATTTTCCTCTTTTGCCCACATTCCTTTGCGGTCACCTCTGAGCTTCAGAGAGAACAACACTGCCAGAAACGATGGAGGCCTCTCTGTGATCTAACAACAGCTGACACACTGATGGGGGGTTAGCTGTGAACGAGCCACTCTGCTGCTGCTGCTGCTGCTGCAGCAGAAGACGCTCTGGCGGCCACGCTTCTATTCTTCCCCATCTGGAAAGTGCCTCACTGTTTACAGATGCAGCAATGCGGAAAAAGAAATATCTGCACTCTCCTCGGTTTAATTTCATCTCAGGCCATTTACCTATTGTTGCTCGCCAGCTTCAGACCTGAGCGTGGCACTAAGAGAACTCTGTCCCCCTCAGCCTCAGCACCTTTCTGAAACTCTGAGGAGGTTGCTAGGGCTGCTTGAGCAGTCACAGAGAGGCATTTATCTCTGTCAGACACACCGCGCAGAGGACTCAGCGCAACACAGATGTCAGCATAATTTAGCTGCCTCATAATCTCCAGCTCGACAGCCCTGGGGATTATTCAACTTTTTACTTTTATTCGGTGGCAAGTAATTTCATCCTGTGTTTTCCCGCAGGGAGCACACAGCTATCATGCCCCAAAGTATGGCTGAATCAATCCGAACCGTCTGACCCGCGGGAAATGATTGGCAGTTAAAGCTGAGAAGGAGCTGCACAAATACAACACAGGTGGATAGTCAAAGAAATGATGAGGGATTGAATTTAAATCCCCTCGAGGGTAAAAACGTGAGCTGCTACGCAGGGAATACTAGCGCTGCTAATGATTCAAAAAATAGATCTCCTTTTTTATGGCATGGATGTCAACGTGGGAGAAAATCTGGAGCATCCAAAATATGTTGGCTGTGCAGTGTGGAATCTCACCAGCCATTCACATTTAAATCTGCATTTATTTTTAAAGACTCATTGTAAGAAACGAGTTAAAATCAGCTAATGTCAACTTTTTAAATGATTTGAAAAAAATAGGTGACTTAGTAATTGAAAGAGAGTTTAATAAAACCATAAAACTAATAAAACAAAAAATCTCTTCAAAAGGCTTTTAACTTTTGGTTTCAAAGCTGCCTATATTTCATGTGGAGATTTTTATCGTCCTCCTTGTAAATATTCACCAAATCATATGTGATAGCAGTTAACGGGTAACAATAAAGCATAAACCAGCATGGTGTTTTTTGAGTTTGGACTCATTTTACGACAAAAGAAGCCTGCTTTGGTCTGTTGGACTAGCACTTAGCTTCAGCCTCTGGAACAAACCAAAACTTTCAAATAGTTTTACTGCAGTTAAGTTATTAACTAACAAGCTTTAAACTAAATTTCAGTTAAAGAAATCTCTGAGATTCCCTTTAGTCAGTATCAGCAATAAAAAAACTGCACATAAACAACATTTTTTTTTAAATAAAAAAACATCAATATGTTTTTGATTTTCTACTTAAAAACAGCAATTATTATATATTTATTATATATTTCTAATGTACAATATAGAAAGGCTGGAGCTCATAAAAGTCTGTCTAAAGCAAGTTTACTGGAGAGACCTAACAAAAGTTATTGACTCAGAAATTGGGGCCTCCAAATACAATTTTCATTTCCATTTAAGAGCCTTGTTATAAATACAGTCAGGTATGTAAATATTCTTCAAGAGCAACTTCTTCCAATAGTCCACGGACATTTTAGTTATGGTGAATTTGTGAGCCTACTAACTGTTGTATTACAAGGCCAAAGTAATCACTGTCCAACAGATGAACTAAATGTGTGGACCTTTGAACAGAATCCTCCAATTTCAATTCCTACTAAGAACCTGGTTCAGTTTCTAATAGGTTTTCCTATACATGCTTGGTACTTGTGCTGTTACAGACTGACTGACTGATTTCAGAAGAGACAGGGATCCTCTTAAACAGGTTAAATGGTTTTCTTATAGGGTGTACATCTTTGCCTTATTTGTAAGTAAGTTAAACCTGAAAAGAAACTGCAAGATGCTAAAGAACAATAAGTCTCAAAAGCCTCAAATGATCTTGCTATAGGCAGGACCTACAGTATGATTTTGCTGTTTATGTAAAAGCTCATTTTTATTGAAGGTTTTAAAGGAGAAACCTTTTTTTTCTAAAATCTTGATTGCCACAGTGAATTTGCCACAAACAAATGTAGGACTTGTTTTTTTTAGCTTTAAACAATAAGTGTAAATAAATAATATTATAACGGAGACCAACAGTAGACATGTCCTCCATGCAAAACCAAATACATGAATAACGACCTCATACCAAAACAAAGAGCTGGAAACATGATTGTCAAAGGATATTTTGCAATTGTAATACCTGGCAAAAGGGAGCCTAAGAATAATGTGAACATTTTTTTAAATAACAATAATAATTACATCTTAATCAGAAGTAAACCCTAACACATGACAATGATCCAAAAAATACCTGAATGTCGACTTCAAGAGGCAATAGATGAAAGGCAAACCAAAAATATCTTACAAGAGTAAAGCAAACTTTACTTAGACTGACATCAGAGACTGGGAGATAGCTCCAAGAAGCATCCCTCTAAATTTAATCCAGTTAGTTGCATTTTGCGAAAATATTAAATGTCCCAATGTTTGGACATTTTTTAAAGTACAAGAAGAGCATTTGGTGTAATTAAACACCTTTAAAATATTTCACATCAGTGTAGTTTTTTATTAATTTATCAATATAAGCATTCCAAATTAAGGTTGCGGCCTTTGCAGGGTTATATATCAAAAATATTATTTAAAATTGCCTTTTGATAAATAATAAATGCTGTAAATGTAATGTTTCTGAAACAGACAGCATTAACTGGATTTCCTGCTTTAGTTTTTTGATTAATATGTTCTACACATTTCTGTTATAGATTCCTAAACCTCTTCATCAATTTCCTCATTTTACTGAGGTGAACATTAGCAATCGACATGTTTTACCATGGTCCAAGAATAATGTGCTCATGATAATAATCTTAAAAAAGCTCACATTGATATTCTTTGTAAATAGTGAAATTACAGAGCAAAATATCAAAATGTTCAAGGCGAAAAATGCAGACTTTTACTTGTTTACTTATTCAGAAATTAGATGCCACCTAAATTTAAGAAAGCTTAGTCATTTTTAACCACTCCAATATTCTTTATAGTACATTAGCCAAAAGAAGATCTAAAGCAATTAAGTGATATACAGTATCAATGGATGTAATTAATCTGTGACGAAAAGCTATAGATCTGATCATTGAGGGTAAACATATATTATTCACAGCGGCCCTGGCCATGTATTGCCTTAGAGAGTAAAATAAAAAGCTCATCAGGGCCTTATAATTTTTACAGTAACCAAATTATAATCTGAAAAGAGCAATAAAATAAAACAAGACTTAAATAACTAGGAATTATGGAAGATGGGATGGAGAAGGACATTTGTTGTTTTTGAAACAGATCACATAATACTCTTACAATTTAAAAAAATTCAGATGGATCAGATAGAGATGAAACCTGAGCTTTATGGAATTAAGATTGGCTTTTAGGATCTTATAAGGATCTCACTGAGTTTCCCCTACATTCAATAAATAAGCCGTCACTTTCTCATAGATTTAATCTTTTTTGCTTTGTACAAAATCCTGTAAATACTAAATGCAGCTTTGATGAATGATTTAAATTATGTGATTTATAGAAAACATTTATTTCATCATAACTTAGTACAAAGGTAAAAAAGTATTCTGCCCTTGTAATGTGATACATTTCTTTCCATTTTACTAGGTAAACCCAGACGAGGTACACCAAGCAAGGAATCTGGTCTGGTCGGATTTGTCAGATGTGTATCCCATTGCAAATGGAATAAAAGGTACAACATTTTTTGGTAGTTTGATAGTCTACACTGCTTTTTCTCTTCATAAGTTACAAACTAACAACATTCCATAATTCATGGAGCAACACATTTACAGGTTAGATCTTAAGCTCAAGTGTTCTCATGTTTGTAACAGCTGACTTATTCAAGTGATACCGTAAAACTCTACAAAATAATTACCACCACATTTTGAAATTGTTCGATGAGAGTTGTGCCAATATTGACATGGTGCCATCACAATATTGTTTCATGCACGCACAACTGTAATTAGAGTAGAGATAAACTCAGATTGACAAACATAGTTGTATTTTTCCAATCCTAAACCTTGACTATGCTGGTGAAGGTCACCATTGTTATGTCCATGTAAGAGGCATTTTATTTCAGGACAAATTGTGACTGTTGATTGGTCAGTTTTTGGCAAACCTACTGGATTGATTGACAGGTATTGCCATGTCAAAATCTGCTTCATGTCATGTCAAAGTCATCCCTTAAACGGTGTCTTCTTTTTTTGTCTGGTTACCTGCCTGACTGTAATATGTATCCAATCATTATAAAGGTTTAACAATAACCAACCCAAAATCAGTCTGTTTCTGTTTACAACAGTATATATAAAGCCCTTGTTTTCTGTTGCATCAGCGAGTGTTATGAAAATTTGGGACACGCAATGCAAAGATGTTACTTTGAAACAGTTGAGTTAAAACAGATTTAGGATGCCCAGTCCACTAAGCAACAGTGGCACATTTAATTAAAAGGATTTGAACTCATGAGTTTGTGGGTCCTCAGCTGTAGCATTGGGTGGACATTTGGTTTCATCCACTGAAAAACGGCTGTTTAGTGACTCTGCCATATGGTGATTACTCCAATAAGAACAGAGGCTCATCTATAAAATGGTAAATTTCCATTTCTTTGAACACTAAAAGATCTACTAGCCCAAGCAAATACAATGTATCTGTTCCCAATAATAGAATACTTAAAATCTGCCGTTTAAGGGTTATTACAATCGGAACAGGGGTCGGGAAGATACCAACCTCCCAACGAATGAGCCTTTAAGCAAGAGAACAGAGAAATTACAAAACTATGGATTTTTCATAATATAATGAAACGGTAACAAGTACAGAGACTATGCAGGTTAAGGTAATGATGAACCAACAGTGTATCATTTACATCCTGAGGACTAAGAAATTAAGATGAATAGTTACATTTGGAGCATTTTCTGTGGGCAACAAAATGTTAGACCCACATAGTTTAAATGACATCATCATTGTTAGGAGGAATTATAAAGGTGGACCTCTGATTTTAGACCTAAAATGTTTTGTGAAAGAAGCAATGAAAAAGATGATCTTGCCTTATGTGTTATGGATGTAAGAAGATGCCAATGGATGTTTAAATAACAAATGAGAACAAGCACCTTCACTTAGTTCTTACCTGAGCTAGGATTCTGTTTATCTGTATTAGAGGATGTGTTGGAGATGGATGTGGAGGCCACCCTCTGATCTGAACTCATGTTGTCTTGGCTCAGAGGTGAGTTGGACTTTCTTGGCTTCTTGTCTGTCAGGTGCAGTGGGGAGCTCTTCTTGGCTGGGGGCAGTGGCCGCCGAGGCCTGGCTGTGGCGTTAACCTTAAGCCAGGCTTGGGCTTTGTAATCCACAATCTCTCCGTAGTTGGCTCGGGTCACCCGGCACTCGTAGAGTCCTTCGTCATTCTTGCTGACTCTGGAGATCTGCAGCTTGTGTGAGATGTCATTGCCCTGGACCTTCACCGTCTGTTGAAGCAATAGTAAAAGAGACAAATATTAAAACCTGTGGTGGTAAAATAGTACAAAACATCCCCTGTGTTTGTAGGGATTTGTAGGGACCACAGCCACCAGTTGACTTCTAAACTATGAGTACTTGAGACCTGTCTAAAACCCATTATAAATACTGATTTTAAAAGTTTTTAAAAAACTACATTTGTACCTTAAATACCACAGTGTGACCCATCCTTGCACTAAAACAGAAGATCGCCTAGATGTTTCAGTTCTCTTTTTGCATTTTCTTTTGAAAAGTTTGTTTTAGGAAAATAGTTCCATATTACAAAAAAACAAAACAAAACAAGGAACAGATGCATCCACCTATACAAGCAGGGGGTTCCACTGTACAGCTTCAAAATTTTCTGCGTGACCTTTTGATTGTCTCAAAAAGCTATTCATCTATCCACAAGATTTTCTGTACCTCCTGTGTTACTATGAAAGTAAATTTGCCTAATCAGTATCTTTTCGATTTGCTTAATTTAGCGTAATCCCTTTTTGAAATGTTACCAGTGATGTTTAGAGTTGTAACACCTATTAGTACCTCTGTACAGTCTCACCAAATCGTGCAATTTCTTACCTTTTGCATTATGAATGACAGAAGCTAATGCCAAACACAGTAGATTTATATTTAAAGGATCTACTTCAGTATTTCGCATTCCAATTAGTATAATAAGGTATAAATGGGAATGATTCTCACTAACAGATTGTGAGAATGGTATCTACAATAATGTGCATTAACTTGAATTAGTGGGATACATTTATCACCTTGGGTGCATTAGGAACAGATATGTAAAATTGTTTAAAACTATGGTAAATCAAAAAGTACAGTTAGTTTACTTTTGGAGAATTTGGATAATTTTTAAGTGGTGTTTCTGGAAGCAGAGGGTTCGAAAGCAGTGGATTTCCAATTGTATTTTAGAGTTCCCTGAGATTTTGAGAAATAAATAAGTGAAGTAAAGTTTTATTATTTTGGTTGTTAAAAAAAATTCATGAAATGTATGTTCTGACATGAGTTAACTGTCAAGAATCTGAAGTAACAATACAGAAGTGACACAATTATTATTCTGCACTCAAGATATGATTGCAATAGTTGTATGCTCTGTGGGAGCTGAGTAGAACACAATGGGTCATGCAAAAATTACACTGGTACACCTATTTTATTACGTACTGAGAGAATAGAAGCCTCAGGTCGCCTCGACACTTCAGGTGTTAAAACGTTGCTATGATCCAGTAACATTCCAACAGATCATGGCTGTGGAGATCTTGGAAAGATTCTATTACGTGTGTAACCCTGTCTATTAGGTCCTTCCAGATTACTTTTCTTCCTCACGTTGTGCTTACATACACCACAATTCTAGATCTGCTGTCAGATCAGCACGCTGCCAGCTTTACTGCTTTGATCAGAGGTAGCCACTCTTGCTGATTATAAGTTAAATAGGGAATTTCCTTACAAGGATTTGGCTGCTACTTTATCTCTTCATTAATGAAAGTGCCACGAGTGGACTTAGTTGTATACTCATTCCTTCAGTGGCATACATCTTGAAATAGATAATTACACAAGGTTGACAAACCTGACTCAGTTCCTTGCGTTCTGTCTGGAGCCCAATTGCCCAAACATTGGGTTACATTTTGTTTTATATTAAAAAGAAAAATCATACCTTCTGTTTTATCTGTTGATTTAAAAATAGATATATTTACGTTTAAACCACTTACAATCCCTTCATTAAAAAAAAAACACCTTAACGGTTTAACACTGAGGTGTCCAAACGTTTAGAGTATAAACAGTAAAGTTTAAATATTTGCAGATAAGTATCCGAGGGAAAGTAGGTATTGTCTATCTTGATAGGTGCTGATACTGCTGGCTGGGAGGATCTCAAATAGCAGTCAGTCTGTATGAGTCTGGGACATACCGTAATTGTTGCCCCTTGTCATTGATGGAAATAAATCCATCAAGCCTTTCTTTTCTAACTTATCCTTTCCCAGTTGTGTAAAAAGAACACCTTTTTATTAATGTCAGAATATAAAAGAGTAAGATCACAAATCAATTCTGCTGCCCAGCATTCAGAACCAGAGGGAATTATTGACCAACCATGTAAAGAAGCTAAATAATTATGAACAAATAAAGAAAAAAAACATTAATCCAAACTAATATAATAGTGCTGCTCCAATGTTGTAGCAGAAAAGGGTGGTTCATAAAAGACAAATGTTTTTTTATGCCCCCAAGGTGATGATTGTAATTGTTGGTAAAAATCTCCCCCTAAAAAAAACTTCTACTTCAACTGCCGATATTGTTGGATATAATTTATATCAGTATTGAAGTACATCACAAAAATCTTAAATGGCTGTAAACCCAAGACCCCCCCC
>JAVLVB010000699.1:147966-170674 GCA_032876305.1 Orestias chungarensis | reverse complement strand
GTCAGGCTTCATTAGGAGAAATATTGCGAGCTGCACATGTTGTTGGTGAAAAGAGCCTTTTTCTACCTAAGCCTTGGGCTATTTTTGAAATTTCTGTCTGGACAGACATCTGTGAATTCAGACAATAACAGCCCCTTCACCCTTAAGGCTACACCGAACAACCTTGGCTTCGACACAGAGCCATTTTAGAAAATTCTGCTAAGCAAAAGATCTGTTCAACTCATGCATGGAACTAAAAACATTATGTTTACATTTCTGCCTCATTAAAATGTTAGTTCAGTTAATGAAAGCTATTAAAAATGATCCGGAGAGCTATGATGCTTTAAATTAAGCAACATATGCAATGCTCGTTGTACGTATTGCAGTGTGGTATTTGGTTTCCTGTTGTTTTGACAGACGCCGTTGCCATTATCGTTCATGCTGTTGCTTGTTTTCAAACAATCAGGTTTCTAATATGTGTCGTCACGCAAACATAAAAAAAAACAAAAAAACATTCCTCATTCTCCAATTAGATTGCTCTGAAGAAACTTTTAAAACAGAACTCTGGTAGTTATGCTTCACATGAGCTTTTTACTTTGAAATTTAAAATGACACCTGGACGGTTTTATTGGTAAAAAACACAAATTAGAAAAACTTGCTAAAACAAGTAAATAATACATTTTTCTCCTTTTGGCGATTAACACCCCCTGGCAAAAAATGTGGAGCTGCTGCTAGTGGAAACAAACCCAAGCATTCCAATTAGTAATTCACCTCCTCCGGTTTCTCTGACAGCTTCTGCTCTTTGAGACATTACTAATAAACACACAGGTCAGCTTTGTAGCATGGAGCCTTTTTGTCCATTTTAAATTTTGAATTGGATTGAGAATCATACCGTGTGTTGGAAGCCGAGTATCAGAGAGCATTAAAATCTGCTTCTCTTCTTGTTATTGCACCAAATTGACATTTTAGCATCTTTTGCCTAGCCAGTTGCAGACTCAGAAACCATCTTAGGAAACTATATTAATCATCCCTAACACACTTTGTAGATATATTCACATGACCTATATCTATTTATATATATGTATAACCTTGCAATAAAAACACATTGTCCTCCAACTGTATGTTATTAACTTTGCATGTTGGGGTTTGGAGTGTTTCACCAAAAAACTAACTAAAATTACATTAGAACAGGAAAGGAAAAGAACTCAAAACAGCAAAAAAAAAAGATAACATCTCCCTATTAGCAGCAACTCTAATCTGCCATGCTATATAACCCACATCTGTGACGATGTGAGAGCTGCTCTTGCACCGGTTGGCTGCTCTGGACATAGAAAGGCCCATGCGGCGTGGCAGGAAAAAAAAGAGGCGGAACTGTTGCTGGTGTGTGCGAGCGCGGGAAGGGGAACCACTCTGACAGTAATAACACGCTGCCACTGATTTCACTGATTAGCTCTATTCTCCAGTGAAAGGTGTATTATTCAAGGAAATCAGCTGCTGTTGTGTCGGCTCCGAGTGAATCTCTACCCGCTCGCCTCACAATGGGACAGTTGGGAAAGTAGGGGGTTTTGTAGCATAAAATGAAAGATGGGTTCTTCAACTTACACTTATTTTTGTCCCCTCGTCATCCGGATCAGGCTCCGGTATCATCTCCATCTGCGAACACAAAGAGAAAGAGAGCATTAGCGAAGTGACGGTAGGCTGCTTGGAGGATGTATTTTATGCAGGAGGAGATTCCTGTGACAACATTTTGAAAAAGGCATCATCTATCTGCTGAGCTTTATAAATGTTGCAAACCAACATCAGCACACAGTTTGCAAACGGACTGACGTTGTTGCCGCTGCCCTGCCTTTTAAAAGTAAATGTCACTCTTCCCACTGTTTCTGATTTATTTTTAGAGCCTTTGAGTGCGTCTGTGGGGGAAATTAAAAGCCAGATCCCACATGTTGTTTTTTTTACAAATTGAAAAGAAAAAGAAATGGTTCAAACGAGGATAAAGTAGTAAAACAGACAGCTTTGTTTGAGGGCAAAATAATGTGTATGCTTCTGGTGCTATCTCTTTAGGAAAAATGACATATGATAAAATAACATGTTCTATGGTCTAAACTAGAAAGTAGATTTTCATTGAATTGAGTAACATTACCACCGTATAACTATATCTACAAAAATAAATAAGTAAAACAACATATAGCATATTGTATTTTTGTTTAGTGTTTACGTTTTTGCTGGTAACTTTTTTTATTATGTGATCATTTTATTTATCTTATATTATGTATACCATTTAATATTTTGCTTTTGAAACAAATGATCATTCCATTCCACCTCCCAACAGTGAATTTTAGTAGTTTCTAAATGTTTTTGTGTAGAGGATATTTTGTTTCTTTTGTCATTCAACTTTAAATGAAATCCTGCTGGCCACATCTGGCCCTTTGCGCCCTTTGATTTCGACTGGGCCGCAAAAAACTACAAAAATCAAATATGCCTAAAGTGAGAAGTATGTAAGTTCTAAAGGGTGTATTTTAAATACTTTAAAGATGACATATTTGCTAATTTTATGCAATTTTTTTTAGAAGAGTTAATGTTTAAAAGGGGAGATGGAATCACACATGACAAAGAAGTTCTGATGAAGCAATAATACTATTACTGATTATTACAGCATGACATTTAACTTCCACATCTGATAAAATTGATCTTTCGTAGCCTGGTTTATTCACTTGAAACTGGTATTTGTAAAGCCAGTCTTAATTACTTCCTTGTTGGTTGATTGGCTGTATCTCCAAGTGCGGAAATAAGAAGGACTAGATCATATCTCCTTTGAAAGTGTCAAGACAGTTTCCCCTATTCATAATTACACAACTTAAGCTTTTTTCCTGCCACGCAACTTCAATTGGACTTTTTTTTTTCATCAGAGGGGGTGACAAGTATTCACCTTTTTCAGCTATAATAATAATAATAATAATGTATACTTTATTGATCCCGTAGGGAAATTGTTTTTGGTATAAACCACATGGAGGCAGCCATTTTGCAGGCGCCAGGTAGGCAGTCTTGCCTAAGGACCCACACTGGATGCTGTGGTGTATTTTTGCCATGGCCTGGATTTGAATCCATGACCTTCCAATTGGAAGTCAGGCGACATACCACTTGAGCTATCCAGCCGTGTATACGTATGCTTTTGTGGTTTATTATTGGGGGAACCTCAGTCTTCGTTGAGTAGGAATGATAAGTGCAACAATTATTTGGTTTTGCGACAGAGTAAATAGTAGCACTTGTTAAACAGCTGGATTTGCCTCTCTTGAATGCAAAATGCAAATGTTGGAGCCGTCTGTCAAGTAACTGACCCTCAGTGAGCTCAGTACATTCTGGCACTTTAAAAACTCAGCATTTTTAAAATATAAACCTTTGGATACTTTCAGAACAAAACTTAACAGCAGAAATAGCTCCATAGGCTCAATGAATGCCTCAGTTTGAGCCCTGCTGACAGATTTTTCACATGGTGGCAAGTGCTAACCCCACAGCCAACACAGACTTGGCATTGATTTTAGAGGTTATAATTTTTTTTATCCCTCAGCAGATATAAATGGATGGGAGCCCAGGAAACCTCCTAAAAAAGGAAAGGAGCAAAAAGAAGTTGCGGTTATTCCTAAAGACGATTCCTTCAAAGAAGGTAGGGCCTACTAGCTCCATGAGAGAGACTGAAAAGAGAGGGCACAGGAGGTAGAAGACGGCTACCTATGAGCAATTGTTGCACCCGGTGCTCTTTCAAGAGCTGTAATTACTTTGAAAGAACCACGGTGCTTTTCTCTGGAGAATGTTCGGCAGACAGGTGATTAATGAGGAGAATTAGGAGCCTAGGCTTCTCTCCCGGCTCACGCACAGGACTCACAATGTGACTTCAACGGACAGACCTGGCATCCTCTGTTATACGAGATGGAGATTTTTACAGAGAAATCTTTAGGCAGGCCAGGATTAATTGTCCTTAGTCTTGGGATAAGACCGCATTAGGTCATCAATTTCAGACCTCCTCCTTTACAAACCACACTAACAGTCGTTATATAGGCCTGGTGTGGTCTATATCTGTCACTTGAGGGGGATGGAAATAGACTTACACAGGAGGATACACACTTGAAATTGGTCTATACACAGTGGCTGATGTCTTAAGGAAAACATAGTGAACTTAATGCTTCCCTACATTCACACTGACAGTTGTGTTTAGTTTCAGAAATTCCTCTGAATTAAAGTTATGCTTTCTTTTACAACAATGTCCATTATGGTCATTAGCCATTAAAATGTATTTCATAAAAAACAATTTTGCCTGGGTTAATATATTCCTTATAGCAAAATCTATTATTGGCTCATCTTCAGTACCTCCAAGCCCATCTCTGGGGAAAAAGTTGACTTCAGCAGTAAAGTCATATGTTTCCAATTTGAAACAATGTCAAAGTCCTGCATAGATCACGTGGCAAGATTCTAAGATTTTAAAGTTTTTAAAATTACACAACAACAAGAGATTTTAGGTGTGTCTGATGTTCAGATGTCAGAAAAATACGTTTGCATATCAGCGTAGTTGAGACAGAAGTTTGGATATAACAAGAATTGCCTTCAAGGAAGAAGCAGTAGAAATGGTTTGTGCATTAATTTTAACCAAAAAGAAACAATACAAAAACATGTCACCATCCACCTGACGTTCTGGGGTATCCATGGCGGTTTATCTTCTTTTATTGTGGATTCCCACTGTGTTCTCATCACCCCACTTCTTTCTTGGCTACATGTAACAATCAAGGTCTTTCTTAGCAAACTCGATCACTTTTAACACACCACACACAGCAAAATTATCTTTTAGGATTATCAACCAAGTAAAAAACTGGGATGTTTGCTGTATTTCCTTGGTTACACGTAGCAATAAATCATGGTTTAAGGTCAATGACTGTGAAATCCATACAACTCATATGTAAAAAGTATTTACAAGTAGAATGTGCAAAATATGGGAAGAAGTGATGGAACAGAATTTGAAAAAAATACGATTAAAACAATTAAAAGACTTTAGATACTTAGTAATCAATCAATCAATCAATCAATCAAAATACTTAATTTATCCCAAGGGGAAATTAAATAATGAATTACATGACTAAGAGTAGCAGCCATTCTTATTTCTGGCCATAGCTGCAGCATATCTGCCTTTTCATTGTTTCCATCTAACTGACAGAAACTAAAACCTTTTGTTGGCTGGTGTAACTGCAATACACAAAACTATTATTAAAACATAATTCAACTGAACTGTTCAGATGTGATGTTTTGCTCTGACAGCTCAAAGCTTTGCTGTCACTGTTCTCTAACACCTGATAATGAATTGCTGGCGGCTATGATCAGCTTGGCCTGCTGCTTATATTGCTGATTGTGGCGCTGTGTTTCTTATTTTAAGCTCAAAGTGTGACGTAGCGGTGCTTGCTTCTAGGTGTGCATTTTAAGTTTTTTGATTATCCATATTTGGGGTCATCTAAACCTTCTGAAGCAGCTGTGATCTTAATACAGTTCAGTAAAAGAAAACAGGGTTGTCTTGATAAATCTTCACACCTGTCCTCTACCTGCAGTACTATTAAACATACCAGTCATCAATAACTACTTTGAATATTTTTGTAGTGCATCGGAAATTATTTGCCCTGTTGTAGTTTTTTTTTGTTTTTTTTTATCACACCTATAGGGTGCAACATTGTAGATAAGCTAAATAAATACAAAATACTGTTTTCAAATGGTTCATTTATTGTAACAATGTAGTTCTAAGTGAATAAGTAATTGCATCACATGTTAATCATGAATTAACACCTGGCCATGTTTGATCTCCATAAGACTCACAGAATCAAATATAATCTCAGTGGAAAAAGGTTTGACACAATGAGGTAGAGAGAAAGATTTCAAGAAGCCTAATTCTTTTCATTTATTGGTCCAAAAATGGAGTCCAGCGGATGGTGCCATTAACCCTGACTGACAGAATACAGATAAGAATTAATCTAATAAAATGCTGGATCAGCAGCTGGAGTCCTCATTTACCTTATTTAAGGTCCTTAGTTCAACAACAGCAGACTAGACAAAAGTGGCATCACCGAGAGAGAAGGGCAAACCTCTCATCTTAAAAGCATTTCTCACTGAACAGAACATTTATCTCCCAAATTTACCAAAAACAACTTAATGATTCCAAGGCTTTAGGAAAATGAAAAAAGTGAAAATGTTTGTGACTCGTTACATTTGGGTCAAAACATTTGGGTTACTCGTTACGTTTGGGTTAAAACAACAGCACTCTCAGAACAAGATGCGTCCAAATGATTGTTTTTGTGCAAATGGTTTCAGTTTTAAGTTAAGGAGAAGCTCTGGACTGTTTCACATCTGATCTAAAATCAGGTTATGTTATGTTTAAAGTCATCCAAAGGACTGCAAATGTCTAGAGTAGAGTCCTTACCCTTGTGTAGAAGTATTTTGTCAAAAGGATTTGAGTACCTCTACTAATCATTAAACTGAGGTGCAGTGCAAAAACAAAATCTTACTGAGAATCTGTTTTCTGGTTTCTAATGCAAATATCTAATCATGCTTGAAACAAGACAAAACTAACAAGTGACAAAAAATCTTCATATGAAAATAGTACTTTAACTCATGATATCGTGTTTGACTTAAAACAAGAAAGAAAGAGAAAAATACTTCGCAAGATTCAATGCTTATGCAGTTTGTTCCATGGCTGCAGGTGTAAGAATCCAGCACAAATGAAAACAGCTGTTAACGAACATTGAAAAAGTGGGTCGCTGCCAGCTCAGTAAATCTCTGGATCATACCACAAGCTTATTTATTTAGCAATGTTGCTTTTCTACATAAAACCACTTTAACAGCTACTAGATCTATTAACTTACTGAAAATAGAAAGGTTTCCTGCGTTAATGCCTCTCTGTTTTTTTGTTTGTACTTTCAAACTGACCCTCTGGTAAAAGAGAATTTTACTACTAGCCGTACGCTCAATAGGAAGGGTCGCTCCTAAACTGGGTTTATTTACATTCCCTCTGAGGGAAAAAAAATATTTAATTATAAATCATAACTTGATTGCATTGTTTTATAACATTTGTCATCCCAGTATAGATGATTTATTTCAGATCTATTTATCTATTTGGATTAAAGTGATGGTCTAACTTGGTGTTTTTAGTTGTGATTACACTCTCGATAAATCTGGGCTTTTAATTAATCCACAGTCATGTATTAACAATAATGAATTGGGATTGAATAAAAACCAAATTTTCGCTCTTAACTTGTTTGCATCGTTAAGACCTCAGACCAAGACCTGTGAACTGTCAGGGGACCCTGGTTACTGACGATGGATATTTTGTTCACATTAGCTTAGATTGTTAGCCTAACAAGTTTTGCTGGTTTCGGTAGCTGAGCAGCTGGATTGATTCCTTACACACCCAAAATGGGACAGGGAGTCAGCAAATTGATTTGTTGCGGGCTTTCTGTACACTTCTCCCCCATCTCCACTAGAGGACGCTGAAGAGAACAGCTACAAAACTGAAGGCTCCTCTCACACTGCTCAGTGGTTCATCAGTCAAGTTTATATAATTATTTGACTTGTTGCAGTTTTTGGTTGTTGAGAGAGAATTTTCCTGACCATCTAGCCAGCAGCAAGTTTTCAGTTAAATCCAACAATGACAAGAGTCCACTTATTCCTTCCTGTCAGTTCTCAGTCATCCTCACCGCATTCTAACCACTCTCATGTTCTGCAATTCCACTTCTAAGTTTTTTCAGTAACAACGGCTACCTGGTTGCAGTTTGCATACCTTCCTTGCGTGTGGATCGGCTACTTTAAGAAACCCATAACACAGTTGTGCAAAGCATGGCACAAAAAGGATTTAACAAAAGGGTAGGCATATTTGTTTAGAGAGACAGATCATGTCTGTTGCTTGGATAACGCCATGGTTTGGTGACAGGGCATTTAGCACTGCACAAAGCCCAGAGTCCAAAGCAATGGAAAAGTTTTGAGTTGAATTAGAGCAACTACTGCTGCTCCCTTCAGATAATAATTTTGTTCTGGTGTCATTGGAAAGGTCTTGACATAATATAAAAAAATTTACTCATTCCACCAATATTACATACCTGATTAGCATCATTAGGATCAAATAGTAAAACGCAATTATCACTCTGGCATCAAGGGTCTAGACCAGGGGTGGGCAACTCCAGTCCTTGAGGGTCGATGGCCTACAAATTTAAATGTATCCGTGATCTACCACACCTGAATCAGATGGATAAAGCACCTCCCCCGTATAAGTCAGGTTATCTGGAGTCCTGCTAATGACCTGATTATTTGACTCAGATGTGTTGAAGCAGAGAAACATCTAAAACCTGCAGGACACCGACCCTCGAGGCCTGGAATTTTCCAACCCTAAAAAAACTGTTCTCCTTTGCTCTACATTCTTCATGTCTCACTCTACAGGGTAATTTAAGTTATTTCTATAGTTATGCTGCTATAGGCTTAGACTGCAGGAGGACAATCAGACCACTTCTCTCTCTGCTACTTTCTTCCTTTGTCCAATTTGCTTTAGTTACTGTTATTTCAACCTTTTTAACCTTTTGTTTTCTCTTAGTGTTCTTCTCTCCATAGTAACCACACCTGGGCTGGCGTTCTGTTAGCTGAGACAGCTTCTTGGATGAGAACATGGACTGAGATGTTTCCAGTGACGTTCTACAACTGCTGCTATTAACTCTTTTTTTCAATTTCCTCTGCATCTACTTTAGTTTTTTGTCTCCTCAAACCTCAAGTCGGTCATGGCAGATGGCTGCTTGTACTGAGCCAGGTTCTGCTGGAGGTTTCCTCAGGTTAAAGGGGAGTTTTTCCTCTCCACTGTCGCTACATGCATGCTCAGTATGAGGGATTGCTGTAAAGTCAAAGACAACACAAGCCATTGTTTCTGTCAGCTGATTCCAGAGGAGTGAATGCTGCAAGTCAATGACTCGATGCAATCTGCTAGGGTTCCTTAAATTGGAAATTTTTTCAAACTGATTTATTTATGATGTATCTATTATTTTAAATGATTTTCTTGTAAAGTGCCTATGTTGTAAATTGGTGCTAAAAAATAAACTTACTCTTGATTCTTGATTAGGAAAACAAATCTGATCTACAAAGCATTGAGAGAAGCTTAATATGTTAAGTCTAGTGGTTCACATGGAACTTCTAGCTTCTCTCTAATTTCATAAAAATATTTCTACCCTGAACATGATACCAGAACAACTTTGCTTGAATATAAAATACTAAATGTATTTGGGCAGCATGCTTTAGGCTCGGACACGTCTGTCTTAGAAAATCACAAACAAAAACTAAGGTACCTAATAAATACTTTAATGTGTATTTATTTCTTACCTAAACACTTTTGAGAAAATTTTATAAATGTATTTATTTTGAACAGATGTTAACAGGTCAAAACAGGAAAAAAGCCCTTAGTACTTCATAAAACTGTAAACTTTTTGTACTTATTCATAAATTGAATACAGATGAAATAATAACGTGTCTACAAACTATTTATCAGCTATCTCTTAGTGTAAAGTCGTACCTACTATTTTTGGTGTTTTAAATCAACAAGGCTGATCAAATGCAGCAGAGAAACCAGGTGGAACAGATTTCACATGAACAATAAAAAAAATACACTTCTTTTGCTTTAGCCTTTCTCTCTCTGATCTGGAGCTTATTGAAAATAAAAGCTCATGTGTGCTCACCTCTACCATTCAAATATTTAACACTATTTTATTCAGCCCAGTGTGTTGAATTCACAGGCTGCTGAAACTGCAGAGACATGTGTTTTCCAAGAGTGAATCCATTAGTCACCCTGCACTGCCCCAGTGCAATCAAGGTAATTGTGACTTAATGAATGTCCAATATCAATTAATAATCCTGACATTTATTACTTTCAACAAAAAATAGATTCATCTGCTGCTTTGGTCTTAGCTGTAAAAAAAACAAAACATCGTAAATAAAACAACAAAAAAGCACATTTGGTGCATTTATCACTCTTAGTTTGGTTAGGTTTAAGTAAGATTTGACCCTGTGATGACAGTGTAAAAGTTTTCCTTGACAATATCGGAGTAAACCTCCATTATTTTCCAATTTATGTTTCATTTTCATCGCATGAGAGCAGCGGTTCTCGTCGCGGCTGCTCACAAGTATCTCAATTTCAATCGCTTGTCTCTTTATTGCAAAATCCTTCCACCATGACGCCCTGCCATTCTTCATGCAAATCTCAAATTGAGTTCTTGTAAAAAAAAGTGCTCTGCAATTACTGGGCATCAGAAAAAAATATGCCTCATTGAGTCGCTGAAACTAAATTAATGTCACATGAAGAAAAATTATCATCATTTATAGTGAAAAATGGACCTGGTCACCCTGTGCGGTCGTCAGCTTATAGTGGGTCCCACTGTGACACGATAGAATCTCATGAGCGAAAGGCCCTGCATAAGCAGTGAGAACACATTAAAGTGACCAGATATTTAAAGTGAGTTCATCCAGCATTCATCGGGTTGAGAAACACTAATGGTGGTGGAAGAGTTCAAATTCAGGCCCTGGACTTGATATGACACGTTAAACCCAGGAATCTAATATAGTGGTGGTGGATGAAGTTGTTATTGTATATGGCACACTGGAGCACAGCTGTGGATAAGCTTTTTGCATTATATAATGCCAGCTTAAAATCTCATATTAAAAATAATATTAAAAGTTACAAGCAAAAGCCCTTCGGTGGTGCAACATTCATCAGATTGGCCTTATAACTGTGGACTGAAATGTGGTGATGCTGTTGTAAATGTCGGATTTTGTTCACACCAATTATCAAATGTGGAACACCTCTCTATAATTAAAGTTTTAGTTAAACATTTTTGTTGAGTTTTGGGTAGTTATTTTATGTAATGTTTAATTTACCTATTTTAACAAAGGAGTTTGAGTTTGCAGTAGTTTCACATTAATGTGGCGGAGAGCTTGTTTAAGATTTATTTCCCCAATAGAAACGATTAAACAAAAATGTAATTTATTCATATAGTGCCAATTTACAAAAGATGTCATCTCAAGGGACTTTACGAGATTACCACTCGTACATTCATTCATACATGTTTAAAAAATATGTTTGTAAACTTTCCAATCCAAGGACAGGTTGTAGTTTTTCATTAGTTTTGTCATACATTAACAAACTGCTATTATGTTTACTTTAAATAGGGCTCGATTTGATAGTTGTAGATACTTATACTTATATGCAGTAGTAAAGTACAATATTATGTACTATCAGAATAAAGTTTACAACTGTTTATTGTAAATAAAAGGCAGTGAATTAGTCTGTGAGGTTGGAATAGAAGCAACAGACATGGCACAGAGACAGACAAGTACTGTATGCACGATCACACTGATGAGAAAGATCTATTTATAGTAGCGATTTTACTGTATTTGGACTGTGGAAGGAATTACCTGGAAAGAGAGAACATTCAAACTATATTGAGAAAGAGCCCAGGCTGGGAGAGCTGGGGAAGCCAGGAGAAGACCAACAGGGCTTCCAGGTGCACCATGCCCCAAAGATTATTCCTGGTAAGTATCTTTAAGAGTCATTTCTTGGCAAGTTGAAGCCGTGTGAAGAGCGTTGCTAAACCACTGAGCCTCTCCTCAGTGAGGTAGGGTGATAGAAATTATTAATTATATTCATTTACTGAAGGCCAACTCACTTTCAACCACGTGTGGAGACTGGAAAGTATTCTCCCCCTAAATGTGTCCTTGCGTCATTCTCCTGTGAAGAACTGGTGTGTACCATCCACTTATTCACTGGTGCTGTTACCTGAGCAACACGCCTCAGCTTGCTCTCCTGACCCACCATCACCTTCTGATTGAAGCTGGACTTCTATAAGCTTTTTTTGCTCTGATAGAGCTACTGAACTCAACTGGTACTGTCAGAGATGGGCTGCGCCTTTAAAGAAAAGTACATTATAGTTAGAGCTGGTCAGTTAAAGTTACAAGGCTGGCAAAAGCTAACAGTGAGGCTTTTTCCTACTTTACTGTCTTGCATTGACTTTGCTGCCCTTAGATTTCTTGTGTGTTGCATATATTTTATCAGCATTTTCATGTTTTTGTTGAAATATAACAAAAGTTATTAAAAATAACAAACACAATCACGAAAGGGTTTCACATACAGAGAATTTGTGACAAAAAAGGGCATTTGAGATCGAGGGCATTTTTTTTTGGTCACTGCAATCTACTCACATATTTTCATAATGTAAAGCATCTCCAATGGTCCTGTTGCTGACTTGTCTACATGAATGAACCTGCCACGTTGTGATTTTTTCTTTCTGAGCAGTTTACAAAACACAAATTTGCCACAGTTTTTTCTTAAATACATCTTTAACTACTATAGAAGATATCGCTCAAAAGAGTGACATTGAAATTTAGATTTTTATGAATCACACAAACAATTTAATTACGATTGTAGATGGATTTTATTTATAGAGTTCCATTCTAATCAAAATAATCAAAATTTAAAGTGCTTCACACTGAAACCACATCCACCACCAACACATGAATCAGTAGGCAAATTGAAGCTGAATGTCTTGCCCAGGGGGGCATTGACATGTAATAGGAGGCAGCTGAAACTGAACCTGCAACTTGCCTAACTGAAAGACAATTACTCTACCCCCTGTGCCAAAACCACCCTATGAGTCCTGAATTAAATCTTGCTCATACCACAGCAGCAAAAAAAGAATCCAGCCTCCCCTGTAGCCTTGTGATTTTTTTCACTTTGCTTAAGAAAAGTCAAGGATGGCTCTAACATTTTACAGTCGTTCCCTTTCTTGTCTGTGAGCATGCAGCGCCTGAGCTGAAGTGGAGACAGATGAAGGAACTTGTGACGCATCAATCATTACAAATTGATGATAGTTAACAATGTAGGAATATCCGTGCTTGGGCAAGACAAGGCAAGACAAAACATAAGCGAAGTCAAGGCAGAAGAGGAGGTCCAGTGCAATGAGCATCATGAAAAAGACAGCTGCCCGAGAAAAAGAACAAACGGGATTCAGAACTAAAAGGGATTTTCTTTCCTCCTGACGGCACATGACAAACACTGCATACACATCACCAGGGATTCTTACGTCATCTATTGAAAGCTATCCTGAAAGCTCAGAAAACACACAAAAAAAAACAACACAAAAACAGGAATAATCAATACCATAAAAAATAATGACTATACTTAATTAACCCATCCAAGTATGAAGCATTTCAATGTATTCCTTCCGAGAGAAAATCAGCAAGTATGATATTTTTAGCTTGGTTTTAAATACTTTAATAAATGTTTATCTGATTACTGTAGGGAAATCTCAATTGTCCTTTTTTTTGTCATTTATTGGGATGTTGTAAATGTTAGGTAATAACTGCTGGACTGACTAGAAAATCATTTACAATCAAAGATTAGGAATTTGCCCCAACAACAGCAGATGATCTATTGGAAGTAAAAATGTATTATGTCTTTTAAAATGAATATATTTTTGAATATGATGTCAGGATGGTGTATCTGACAAGCTGGGACATGAGCGTGTTTGCATCCCTGTTGCATCAGCTCTCCATGTGACAAAATTCTCTTTGCTGTTGGGAACTGGATGGAAGGAAAGTCACTTCTCTTGATGCTTTTCCTTTTACAACTTCATATCTTGGGAACAGCTTTGCTCACTGTCATGCTTTGCAGCTTCAGGATTCATAGATACAGCGACTGATAATCAGGAGGGAACATGGCTATGAAACTGTAACTGTTACTCCTAAGTCACCGTGTTAATTATCCAACAAATCTTTTAGCTTTTATCCCTTATTCCTTCTAATTTCAGGTCTAATGGATCCATGGTATGTGGGTTGTCACCAGACCAATCCTAAAATTTTTCAAATCCCCTTTAAAAGAGCTTATATTGAAATACTTTTATAATACAAATGCCAAAAAACGTGGAAAATATCATACAATTCCAGCAGAAAGTGACGTCTATGATCTTCCTCATCTTTCCTTTTAAGAGTTAGAGCCAGTCAGCGGCAGGGATGGTATTCCTAGACTTCCTAGATTCCTAGGCTGCTTGGTAATCACCTGCCAGTAGCGTTACAAGTAGCATAGATGGATGGATGCAGGTTAGATGGGTGAATATAAATACATATTTCTGTCACATATTAGAAGTTCCCCTTTGCGAGTGTATTAAAAGTAGCCCTTTAAGTTGTAGTTCCACCAAAGCAAGTCTGAAGTTGCTCTGATTTCAATAAACAAAATGCTGGCAGTATAAATGATAATAGTTTCAACTTTCAATTACTTATTGCACTTGTATTTGTTCAAGTCTTTAATAAACCACTGGTACACGTAGTTCTGCACAACCTAGTTTATTGGGGAACAACATTAGTCTGTATGCCAATTTTAAAGAAAAATGACTTTAAGTCGGATGATTTTCAGTTACTGAACAGCCTTTGAAGAAATTGAGTGTCTGAAGACATTTAAAAGGTGCTGCTGCTCTGAAATATTTCAAAGTTGTAGTTACTCTGACAAGGAATGGGCCATTTTCGTAACCAAAACTCCCATTGGTCAATTGGATTTCTTTTTTTTGTTGTTGTTGTGGTTTTGTAAACAGCATCAGAACAACAGTATCAATATTACAAGTGAAATCACAACGTTCCCTGTTGAGTTGTTGTTTTTAGTTTTTATTTGTCCAACACTGTGGGAAGCTTGAGGGAAAAAAAAAAACAATCATGATGGAAAAAGCTGAATAGTAAAAATATTGTGTGCTACCTATGTGTATTTTAATGCCTTGTGGAGTTCAGACAAATTAATTTTTTAAAGCTTGAATCAGGGCGAACTAGAAAAGTTTCATATTTATAGCAATACGATGTTTTGGGGTTTTTAGTCATGTTGGTGATATTGTTTCTATATGTTTACATTTCTGGAGACTAACAAATAGTCCATGTCCATGCTTTTCCCCCTCCTTAATTTAACCTTGCTTTTGGGATTGAATAAAATGTGATAAAATGCATTTGTCCACTGCATACACACCTTGGATTAGTTTGGACTAAACTCAAGCTCCGCATATATTATATGACGCTGACACAAAGTTATGCTTGAAAAACATAACTGCATATAGGCAAATGTATAAGGCCATGCTATATCCACACAGAAACAAAATAATCTCATTAAATAAAAATGGTCATTAGAATTTATGTATGGACAAAAGTTTGTTTTCAAGTCCTCTCCATTTGTGTCATCTCTCCACATAATATGGTGATTAGTTTCCTTTTGCTTTTACATGAAGCAGTAATACAGCTTTGGTTTAAAAAAGCAAAAATGTATTACATAGCATGTTATTTTCCAGGTCGGTGAGTTCACGTAGCCTTTTGGTTTTAATGAGTGCTATTTTAGCTTGTGCTTTAGGCCTGGGTTATGATTGAATGTAGCAATTCATTTTTGTTAGCTTCAACATCAAAGTGACAGATTGTGGGGTATTTGCTTAAAAAACTCACAATGCAGTCATCAGTAATCACACGACACATTACTTTTAACCCTGATTAAAAAAAGGAGTTCTTCCCAAGAAGGACCAAGCTTGAAACATTGACAATGAAGAAATACAGAACAATATGCATAATTATAAGATCACTTACTCAAAAAGTCTTGGCTTTAAATTGATTATTAGCATAGTTATAACAATAATGTTGTTGTTTGTCAAAACATTTATGTTCTCCATACCAGAGCGTACCTACAGTACAACCAAAACAATCTGCTCACGTTTCCAAGCCCATAAGTCACACATATATCAGACTGTTCAAAGATCATAACTCTGAATGGCAGAAACATGGTGGGAAAGCTAATGAATAGTTGCGAGGTAACCCTGCTTAATATAACCTAAACTAACTTCAAATTCTACTGCTGCAAACATCCAGGACTGTGGTTTGAACAATGTACAATTAATTGATGTGTTTTTTTCAATAGTTCACTGCTCACTCTTCATAAAAGGATCTACAGGAAACTGCAAATGCCTTTAAGCCAATATATTTTTTTACCTTTAACATTTTCTTTCTTTTTTTTTTTCAAGGCTACTATCTTTGTAAAGAACAACAAGAACATATAAGCCAAACAACAACATTAGCCTAGAGAATCATGAATAATCTTTGTTGCTTTTGCTGGTTGTCCAAACAAAATTAAATCAGACTATTGACCAGAACCGGTTTACCGGTATTATGCCCATGACCATACTCATGAAGACTAGTGGGGAACATTCTACCAATAGAAACACAGCCAATTTGGCTAGAACAAAATCAGACATTACCTTGTGAGCTTTGACAGTAAAAAAAAGGTTATAACTGTCAGGTTGAGTCCTTTCAGTTCGTTTCACAAGTTGTCCACAATAATAATCACTACTGTGTTACATAAGAATTTAAAGTAGTTTGGTCTGTAAATAAAAACTGCCCTCATCAAACTCTGTCCTGGTTGTCAGTCATAGCGAATACAACCACCAGCCCCTACCTCCTCAACCTGGGTGACAGGACACACTAAGGACTTTGGTCCAGCGTAAAAAGATAATTTAGAAAAAATAATAATTTAATGCTAACAAATATAGATCATATTTGCAGGTTGAATTTCTAGACTATTCATATTGTAAATACACAGACAACACAGCCTCAAGGATAAAACATCAGCAGGACAAATGCAGGACGTGTAAACCTTTTCAACATGCTGCGGCATTGACACTCATTGGCACGTGTACAATTACGATGGACCTGTTTGATGTCTTCTGAATCCATTACGGCTAGGACAAATCCATCATAACCAATAATGAGTTATGAGTGTCTTATGCATTGCAAATCTAATTCCACTACTGACTGAGGCCCTTGGGGACAATCTGGCGCCCTATTTGAGAGCAGCAGAAGTGAGGCCACTGTGGGTGTGAAGCACATAAAATGCAGTGGATCGCCTTGCAGTGTTCCCTAATTACAACGCTCACTGACACCTGCTTGAAGATGTTTTGGGTCCATGCTTAGTTGTTACCTCTAATTATTTATCCTTGCCGACTGGCGTCCGATTCACATGCAAACACTAATCTGTTCACAGACCATTGGCTTATGACAAGAGCTATGTTAATTACCTGTAAAGCTGCAAAGCATTGTGTTTAAACAACATGCTTAAGTACAAAAGAGTATATTTTAAAAATATATATATTTTTTACAGACAACCTTATATCTTAATGTATTTTATTGGGATTTTATGGGATAGACTGGCAAAAAGTGAAAGTTGGTATTTGGTGTCTTAAACTATTAAATTAAATAAATTATTTTCAGATTTCATTTGTGGTGTTCACTTGCAATTCTAATAAAAAAACATATACAATGAAGAACTGAAGCAGTTAAGGCCCAACACAATAGCTATCTGCTCATTTTCTTGTGTAACGGGAGGCAGGGTTGAAGAGTAGAACACATTCAAGTTTGTGATTGGAAAATGAAATTGAGAAAAGTACATGAGTAGTCATGGTTTGTCAATATCAGAGATGTGAGTACTTGACTTTCTAAGGTTACTTTATTCAAAGTCCAACATATCACGTTATTGAACATTAGTAAAAGTAAGAATTTGACATGCTTGTATATACTGTTTCTATGGTTATTTGGCTATTTAAAGTTCCTATTTTAGCTATTTCTTTAGTCTGTAAGTCTTATGTTTTATTTTTACTAAACATAGTTAAAAGTCTCTTGAATATTTTATATAATATTTTTTTATGTTAAGACACACAGAAACCTGAGTAACTGCATTTCGGTTTAATCATATGCATAGCTTAAAAGACAATAAAGCCAAGTCTCAGTCTAAGCAACAGCATTACTGTCACTGATAAGACAAGACTTATTACTATAATTTAGCAAACAACTTTTTTTAACTAGGAGCTAAGGAGGCAATAAAAAACAAGAAAAAAACAACAAGTCCTACTGATTGGCCAACCAAGAGAAATTTCATTTAAGTAAACCAATCAGAGGTTAACCACTGCGGGTGTTAAAAAACAAGCACAAACACAGAGTAAGCACACATTAACAAGGCAGACAGAGAAACTGTCTTGGAGAGACAATAATATCAAAGGTAGTTAAAGTACAAATGTTACTTGACAAATATCTATATGTGAAATGTTGCATAGGTCTGAGAGAAGAAAGTTGTTCTTTATATAATTTATAAGCAACTTGAATCTCATGAGGCAACACAACATGACACACGTTAAGAAAAGTAGTCACCAAGTTGATGCTAGAAGGTTCAGCCTGAAACAAGGTAACTTGGTGCATAAAGATGATGAGGCGATGCTTAGCAAAGCAGCGTGAGCTTGATTTTACTGATACACTGCAGCCACTCCAACGAGGACAGACTGTTCAGCCCTGGGAAGATTCTCTTCAATCTAAAAGAGGAGATATTTGAAAAGCTTCTTGTTTTCTTATACAACCTCCAGCTTTATGGATGGACAGATGGATGATTGGAACTAACGATGGTTGTGGCAAATAATTCTTCATCTAAAAAATAAATAAAATATTGGGGCTTGTTTGTTATGGTAAAATGACATTTTGAAAATAAAGGTAGGAACATATTATTCATTAAGGCCATATTTCTCTTTTAATATGTTTGTGTTTTTCTTGTTTGATGTACTGATCTAATATTGTCATTATCTGTAAGTGATAAATTCAAAAAAGCCCTTTCCACCTCCCACTGTGAGTAATTAGGCTTTATAAGAAGTTCATCCATGTGACAAAGTTCCCTAATTAAAAACAGTTAATATCAGCTTTTATAATTTGACTTTACATTTTAGAGCATTGTTGTTGTTTTTTTATGAGTGGTTATGTTTCATTACTATGTTTATTGTTTTTAACTTTGTATCTTGCTGTTTGATTGCAGCCATGGCAGAACCTTTGGCTTAGTTAGATTTGACCATGTTGCTTAAGAAAAATGTTAAAATATATACTATGCCAGTGGCCACTTGTTAATGTGTAATAAATATCGAATGATCTGAAACATTTTTGTTGCCAATGCTTCTACTATTAGTGTACAGTGTTCCCTGTTATTAGTTGATTTCTTAATTTATTCAATCAATTATCAATTTAATCTCTATACTTGCCAATCTCCCCATAATCACAGAGTTCACACTGGATAGGTCGATAGTCCACTGTGCAATATTATAGCAACACTAAAGAAGTTTCAGTTTCGGTCAATTGTGGCGACCCAGTGTGGACTAAAGCGGTAGTGTTTTTCCAGAAGGAAGACTGCATAGCGTAAAATCCTGATTTCCCAGTCGCTTGCAATTGGATCAATGTACATTTCTGTTTCCAGTGTCTGTGTGAAGGATGAATAGCGATGAGGTGATGAATCTAATTGTG
This sequence comes from Orestias chungarensis, assembly GCA_032876305.1. NCBI lineage: Eukaryota > Metazoa > Chordata > Actinopteri > Cyprinodontiformes > Cyprinodontidae > Orestias > Orestias chungarensis. Next base: position 151,306 of record JAVLVB010000699.1, on the reverse strand, counting down.
GTAAAAAAATGTCAGATGATGATGTTGGAGATAAGAAACGGGGAAGTGTCATACGCCGTAAAGCAGTCAGCACATTTGTAGTTTTGTGTGGCAGGGTTCCTGTCACCCTCCTCAAAGTTGCTTGGAGCCGGTTAAAGCGATACGGACCCCCTCGGGTCATGACAGAAGTGTCATTCAACAAGCTGTAAATTGACGGTGATCACAAAAATTATGAAAATATTTTATGACGGTTGAAAAATTACTTACTGTTGCTTTAAACATTTAAACACTTATTTTGAATTTCCACTAGGAGGGGATTCAACATGCTTTTGTTAATTAATTTTTTTTTTTTTTTGATTAACCCAATAGTTACTTTCTCTGACAATTGGTTACCTTAAATTATTGTGACTCATTCACTAAACTTACATTTTTGTTTTTAACAGAGTGGTAACTAAAACTAATCTTTAAAAAAAAAATAATATATCCAGCACTGATATGCTGTCCATCATTCTATTATGATCCCAACTTATAAATCATCATATTTCTAAACCAGAGGGCACACAATGTTGGATGCTTTCCTGTTTTTTGAGTCATCCTATACATAAGTAGTCACGAACACATCCTCAGACATGTACTTATCTCTCTTTGTATCCAAGCACAGGCTCATACGTACATAGCTCTTGCAGATTATAAGAAGCCCTTTGGCTGCTGGAGTACTTTCAGCTCCTTTCGCATTTCAGCCAAATTGCTGCTCTTAGAAAAAAATGATTCTTCACTTAAATGTGCGTCAGAATGTCAGTATGGGATGTTCTAGTAAAATAAATCTAAAAGCAGTACTTGAGTGGAGAACATGTCGCTGTTTGTTGTTGTAATCAACTGATTGTACGCCCTGAGGTACGAATGTTTTCATTCTACAGAGAGACAACAAGAAAAGCGCTTGGAAGAGCTTGGGGTTTCACTGAGGGCCATACAGAATGATTGATGCTTTTTTTTTTATTATGTAACTTATTTTTTCTCTATTATAAAATATAAAATCATCCTCAAACATAAGCTTTAAATTAATTCTTACTTATAGAACCTTTAAGCATTCTGTTTTTAATTTAGCCCTTTTAACCAGTTATCCTAAGGAGACATTTGTCATGAGTTGTTACTATTGGAATCTTCATTTTTTTCCAGTCATAAATGAAAATGTTAGTCATTTAGCAACCAGGACCTCTAGATTTTGAAAATGCAACAGGAGTGGTTGTATGAATGTTGATGCCAGACATCTGAGGAAAATTGTCAGACTCAAGAAGGTAGAAAGGCAACAGTACTTTACATAATTAAACATTACAAAAACCGAAAATGCACACTGAAACCAACCCCTGTCAACTAAAAACAGGTGGCCAAGGATACAATACCAGATGTAAAAAAAAATAAAAACTATCCTTCTTAATTTCAGCTGCTATGTATAGATCATTGACTTTTATTCATAGTCTGCACACTCATAATCTGTGTACACTTATAGCATATTCATAGTTGGATGCTAACCATGCCAACCGCCTTTTGTTGCTTTGAACTTGTAATGAAGATAAAGTTGAATTTTGTTGTATTCTATTCTATAATGCGCAGATGGAATGCTAAACATATTCTGCAAATATTTTTTTTTGTATTGTAATGGGGTCAAAGGTGACCAGATGCTATCACCTAAAAATGGACCAAACTCTTTGTTAGGTGTTGTTGAACTTTTAACGTGAAGTAATAAAACAGTCCTTCAGGATAAACAAGGGCCAACCCAGAACTACTCTTCTGTAAAGGAAGGTCGGGTTTCAGTGTAAAATACACTGACGTTTGTTAAAAAGACAAAAAAGGGGAGAAGGTACAAGTGCATGTTTTGTTGATGTACAGTGTAAGGGATTTCAGCACTTGACTCTCCGAGGTCACTTGAATCAAAGTCCAGTTTGTTATTTTACAGAAAAAAGAAAATATTTTATAATTCAACATCGTATCAAAGCAGAGGACGGAAGTGGATCTATTCCCTTTCTTAAAGTTGTGTGCAGGGACAAGATTTCAATCTAATCTCATCTTCCATGTTATACCACTTTTACGTCATTGACAAGAGACACAAATTGTAATTATGCACCACAGAAAGCCAGATGTAGTAAATCTGGATGTTAACAATGTATAAAGCAAGCTGAGCTGAGTTTTGCCTTCTTTTTTGTGAACTTCCTTCCATTTTCGTATAATCTCGTGACAATGCAGTAGACTCCCATTGCTCAACATCTTTAAAACCGATCTACCTGCTGCATTATCCATACTTCCATAAACTACTACTGTGCTACTATGTGACATCTAGGATCTTCAGCACATTTGTATTCCTTTGGGAGGCTCATATTCAATAAGTAGGAATAATGTGTAGGAATGATCATGCAAAAAAAAATCATGTCGCAGAAAAAAAATTGAGCATCAAGACCTGTTGTGTGCATTTAGTACTTTTTGGATCTGGCAGGACCTGATGTTTGCTTAATGGCTTTATTGTCAAAAAAAAGATCTAAAGTAGCTTTGTAATAATTTAATGATACACGATTAGAAGATGGACCAAAATCTGAGAGAAACCTTTCTAGGGCCTTGTTGATTCTGGGTTTTTCTTCTATGCCAACAAGAACTAAAGCAAGAGATGACAGAAGGTCTAATCCAAGATTATCTGAACCTTTTTCTTGTGAAGAGGTAGGATGAAGGTTTCTTTTATGGTCTTATTTTGTGTATACTTGTTTTGTATATTTATTTCAAATGTACATAACAGCTGACAAATACTTCTATTAGCCACTTTAAAGCAAAAATCGAAAAATGAAAAATATTAAAAACTAATAGTTTCAGTCCATTTTATTTCTGTGAAATGTTCATGTATTTCATGAAAGCCAAGATGTGTAACTGTGAAGTGCTTTTAAGGAACTATTGAAAGGCACCGCAGAAGTGTAGACAGGAAGCGCTTTAGTGGTCTTTTTGTGACCCTGCAAGTAAATCCTCTCTTTGCATCCAGACATTCTAAGTCTTGTGAATTTCTACCTTTGCAGGGTTTGACACACAGCAGCCAATAACCACAGGATGGAAAAAAACAAGAATAGAAAGGGGCAAGATGAACAAGCAGAAAAATTAACTGGCGGCTTTTGATAGCTCTTAATTGATTTGGCAGTTTCATTTTAGTCTTAGCAGGCTAATTCATATCCAGTGAGACAAAAAAGGTGAAACGGCAAAACTGAGAATGAGAGGGAAGAGGCACAGGCGGCATCTAGGGAATACTGAGTGAAAGAGAGACACTGGGTGAAATGCCAATTTAAGTCGACGGCCAGCAGAATGACAAAGTGCTTAGTGCCCACAAAGC
>JAVLVB010000699.1:112054-147866 GCA_032876305.1 Orestias chungarensis | reverse complement strand
TCCACTTATTTTATGATTAAAACATAAACATAGGAAACCAAATACATTCAGAATGAAATCACACTAAAAGACGGATAGAGAGGGAGTTTGCCTTAATGATGTAAACCTGATGTAAACCAACAACCTGAAACCAGAGGAATGGCAACTTGTGATACATGTATCAGCAGAATTTGGCCTTCGCTGCTTTTTTTCTGAGGGAGGTTTGTGTTTAAAAGCACGTGATCATGCTTTTAAATCATGGCTACAAGCTGCAATTTTGCAGTACTAATGGGACATTTTTCCTACATGTAAACCAGCAAATAGAATCCGGATTAAGACCTAAACATTCCAATTGGATGCTTTCACGTTTTCTCACTTTACAACTAAAATGAATTTTGAAGTGGAGTGAAACGGATTAGGCCAAGGAAGCAAATGGGTCTGAGCGAGAAGTTGTAGTTTCCTAACCAGTAAAAGTTTCTGTCACACAGCTTTTTACAGCTTAGAATCTTGGTAATAAAATGACAGAGCAAGTTTCGGTAAGAGCCGAGTTTTGTCTGGCAGAACAGAGCCAGAGTCATTACCCTTAGTTCTCTTGTTCACAAAGAAGAAAGACGGCTGTTTGAGAAGTCATGAGGTGGAAAGTAAAGGAAAACCACTCTCTCCTGTTCTTAAGGTGAAGATTTCTGTAAAGTAGTTAGCATGCTAACGGGAAAATTAGCGAGTTTATACTAGAATCCCACTGACCATTCCCACTGGTATTTTTGGATTTGGTACAGCTTTCTCTCATACCTATAACCCCCAACCTTTGCACATCATATAGTTGTCATGGCAACAGATACCTATGTTTGCAACTTTTCTAGATTATTGATTTTCCTAACCCATCTAGACAAATCAGAAAAAAAAGGAATAAAAAAGCCTTTGTCTGTTTATTCATTTTAGGCAGGCTGAGGAAACGTTCAATTTAGGAACAGACCTAAACCAGTCGTGTTTGTAGTTAAATAAGAGTGAAAAATCACAGCTGTGTTGTACACAGCATAGCTTTACTTCCTTCTTTTTATTAGAACCAGCTAACAACTGGAAGTTAAACACTAAAGGGTGTTCAGATAAATACAACTAGTGATTAGGGGTCTTTTAAAAATAAACATGGATCGATATTTAAGACTTGTGGTGAGAAGAGACATTACTAACAGTATGTATATACAAATTATGAAATTATTTCTCTACAGATTGTTATGGGCAATAAATAAGCAAGATTTAAGAAACCTCCAAAAGTAATAAATATAAAGTTTCACTTAATAGAGTAGAATATATCAAAAATTAACTTTCATATAAGAGATTATGCTCAATTTCCAGTCTTACCTTTTCTACTTTACTGGCCATGAGCAAAAAATGAACAATTCTGAGGTTCCAACGACAGACAGATGCATTTAGGAACAGGTTAAAATGAGACTGTTTACTTTTCCTTCTGTTTTGAGTCCAGTGCAACACCAAGCAGTCGTCTCCAGTCATACTGTGAACCTTTAAAATCACTTCTCAGACGAGATCCAAGGTGAGAAGATTTAGGAGACTGCCTGGGGATGGAGACGAGGCTGAATTTTAAGTGTTAGATAGGTGAAGCTGAGCATAGATAGATTCTTTTTGCTTCTTTTTTTCTAACTGTCTGTCTTCCTTGTCTCAAATTTGTTGAAGTCTGACCTTAAAAGAAAGAAGAAACTTAAAAGTTTCTTTGTCATCTATATGAGGTGTTGGATTTGACCTGGAAAAGGGTTTTACCTCTGCTGAGCCACAAAAGAGTTCAATAGTGATATTCTCAGATCCAGATGTTTATGCTGTCCAATTGTCATGTGGGACAGCGTTCAGTAAATTTAAACAACATAAACAATTTATTATGTTTCAAAACCATTTAGATTAACAACACAGGATCCAGTTAGTTAAATGATGGTTATGTGGTTCTATGAATGAACTCCCAACAGACTGCACTGCCAGTTTTTTATTTATTTATTTATTTATTTATGTTTAATAATTAATTAATACGTTTTTTTCTTTTGTTTTTTTGTTTTTATGAACAACATTGCCACTATTCATCATTTGTTTAATTACAGACCTGCTCCTATTATTTCCTTGCCTTGTACGACCAACGCTCACAGGTCTAGTTAAAGTTTCATTGGTGTTATGTTGTTATTTTTTTGTACTATTGAAAAAAAAAGAGCACTTTGTTGCAAATGAATGTCTCCAAAACTGCCAGTTGTTTTTAAAAAGCCCTTAGAGTAGTTTAAAAAAAGCAACTAAATGTTATGTCGTACTGTAGCTTACTTACAGAAAAAAGTCAGAAATTCATAATTACCAGAAATTAAACACTGGTGATAATTAAAAAAAGCATAAAAAATACGTAATATTCTAATTGAGAAGTGTTCCGGATGTAAATACATGAATCATCATTGATTCTATTTAAAAACATACAAAATAAATCAATTCTTCCTATGTTTTTTTCACTCTATGTAAAAGATTTGACTTTTCTAAAAGAAAAAAAAAAACAGTGTACAACAATGCAACTGTAATATTCAGAGTCATCTTAAGTTTCTTTATTAGAATATCTTGCAGAAATAAAAATGATGCAGAGATTTCCTCAAAGCCTCATCCTTCTGGACATTTGTCTCCTTATCAGCATTTGGGCTCTAGTAGCTCTGTAGAGATTATAGTTTGGCACAGCAGGTTGGTCATTCTCCAAGAGTCAGCAGTTAATGGCAGCTACACAGGCTGTGTGCCGCTAATGGAGGCAAGTGAGGTACTTAAAATCCTTTAGCTTCCTACTGCTGCAATTTGTCTCCAAAACTGCACCTCTTCAATGAAATACCTTCAGAAAATATTAGCTTCTTCAGGGCTATCATAAATCTTCTTAAAATCCATAAAGCTAAATTAGTCCAGCACTTGGAAAGCCTAACATCTCTTGTAGTGACAGTGATCAGAGATTGAAAGACTCAGAACATTTTTCACCTCGTAGGTAAAAAAAAAAATACACATGGAGGTTTACAGTAAATTTATAAGAAAAAAATATATAGCATATAAAAACAGATGCACAGGTTTGTTAGCAGATTAAAAAAAGCATTAGTCTATTTAGCAGATTAATTTCTGAAAAGGTTCAACCAATCAGCCAAAAACCCATAAATCTGATCATTTATGATCTGTGAAAATGAATTGTCACAGTCTTAGGAAACAGGAAGGTGTTAAAAATTAGGGGAAAAACTCCCACAGATGTAAGACGATTTTTCAGAGGAAACCAAAGTCCAGTTCGCCAGGCTAATTTACTCATGACATGTTTGTTTTTAGAATATTTTCACAAATATTACTTTTCTAATAATAAATTAATAATGAAATCAGGAGGATGATATGTATTTATATGTTGTTTTTTTAGTGAAATTTGAAACTACTACTTGTATTTCAGAGTTGCCAAAAATCTGAGAATTATCACAGCCAAAAAAAAACGTCAGTGTGTATTTTTTTTGTTTTTGTTTTTTTAAACACCAGATTGAACTACGCTATAGCGCCAAGAGAGCTATTACAGCTGAGAGTCATTCATGTGAATGCTAGGGTCTGGTGGTGTTCATATGTCACTTGATGCTTTTTGTTTGCTCTACTATAGAACCCTAATACCCTAATACTATAGAACCCTACTTCTCCTGAAGCACCGGGAGGATTGGTGTCATGGCCATCACCTCCTTTAATAGCAAACACATGCTTACAGAGTTTTTTCATACACTCCTGTTCATACAGTGAGATAATGTAGCTCATGGCTTGTATTCACATACATGATATCGGATCAGATTTTTTTTAACTTCTTGCACAACTAAAATAATAATAGAGAAATTGATAATAATAATAATAATAATAATAATAATAATAATAATAATAATAATAATAATAATAATACTAATAAAGTGGCTTTTAAATGAGTAATTTTAAAATCCAAATCCTTATCTTAATTTCAAGGCCAAAATATAGGCTAAATATTTACTCTAAGTAGTCTTAATGTGTAAAGCCTAAAGTACCTTTGTGGGTCTCTGGCCCACACGAAATTGATACAAATATTGTTTCAAGGCTAATCATATTTTAAACCTAAAAAGGTTTTTTCTAAGTTAGGTGCATCTATTTATATAACTGCCTGGGATATCATAAATACTTATGGTTCTCCCCCTATGGCCAGTCCGGGTCTGCCTGAGGGATCCAGTTTTTCAGCTCCTGAAACCCTGGTAACCAGCAACCAGCTCAAGCTTACATGGAGAATAAGAACGTAAGACCTCTTGCAATGTTACTGTATGATTGTACTCTAACCCTTCCACACCTTTGAGCCCTCCTCCCTAAGCCTGCCCTTTGTGTCACCGAACCTTTGATTCACTTTTTTTACTGTCCTGACAGCTGTGACAGTTTTTGATCTCAGAATTCAAAGCTCAAATGGTTGTGTAATTGTGAGGGTTGCAGTATACTGGACATCCAGCATCAGGGTCATATGGAAGGAGACGTACATTTACAAAGGATTAAGTCAGCCATTGCCACAATTCCAATTCCAATGTAGAAATGATTTTAGTTCCAAATATTGGATGTAATAAAGTTATATAGTGTACAAAAACACAGTGTATTAATTTGTTTTGGCCTCATCTCAGCTCGTTCCTCAATGACCCAAGCATAATGCTAAAAGTAATAAAATAAGACAATAACCCAAAAAGTTCTTCACACACTCATATAGTTTCCCAAGCAATGTTTGTTTGCATGCTTTTCTTTTATTAGTAAGTACATTTGCATCTGTTTTGAACCGTAAATGCTTGCTGTTGCTAAACAAATTCTATTAATGCAAATGATCAGTTCTCTCTAATCAGCAATAAATTGCACCTGACAAAGACATTGTCTCTGAAAGGATTCTAATTTGTGTTCTTTTATTGGGATCTTGTAAACCGATATCCTCACAAGTGTGATGAATTCTAACTTTGCCTTTTGCATCTGCTATTCACTCGTACCATTTGTGCACATACTCCCATAATTACCTACATAATTATGCTATTGTTTCCAACTGCAGCCAGTGTCTGATTATCACCACTGCGGCCACATATGTAGAGTAGAACAAATGTGGAAAAGCAGACAGATAATTAGATAAATGCCATGCATAAAACACAAATATGCAAATGTTTTTTATGTGCTTCTAAAGTTAATAAATAAAAGCTTTAATGCTAATTTCATTAATTGTTTAAATAGGTTTTCTTGGCTGTGTCCATTATTAAGGTGGGACTATTTGTGTACTTGTCATTAAACTCTTTTTGTATTTAAAAAAGAGTCATAATTATATTTGCAATTCAGCTGCTGTTCCATATACAATAAGAATAAGTTGCATAATTTCTTTTAGGACCAGACCAAAAGTATTTGTTTTTTTCTACTTAGATGACGATCAAGAAGTCAAGAGGATTTTCTGCATGTTTTTGTAACGTATCAATTGTCACAATAGGTTTTTCAATCTGATATTTTTAGAGGTTGGGATGTTTTTTGCTCGCTATGTACCAGTTTGTGTCAATCAGTGAGGATGTACAGGATTTTAAATCTGAAGATACATTGAATGACATTTTTTTTTTAGGCCAACAGGGTGATTTTGGATGGATTAGGGGTCACAATTTGTTATATCCCAGTCAAAACCAAAGATCAGAACAACAGCCAGTAGAAAATAGGTCTTCTTAAAATGTTTAGAATCACTTAAAATTTTACAAGAGTTGCATTTCTTAACCTATCTATCCATTATTATGTCCGAACCCAAGTAAACCCATTATCAACGTTTAGTTATATGCAGAAAGAAAATGAAAAAAGCACTCATAAACACACTAAAGTTGCTGATCACTGCTGATCAGCAGAGATCGGCAAAAAAAAATCTCTTTATACAATGGAAATAAAACATGTAAATCAGTTACTGGGCTAATGGCGACATATTTAGGTCGCCTCATTTTGTGGGAATGTTCATTGATATACAACGTACTAATTTATAGGAGGAAAATATTTGATTCGTCTATTTTATGTCAGTTAAGTTTTTGAAAATGCAACTAAAATACATTAACTATAAAACCATTTATTCACACAAACATAAATAATCCTTGTCTGAATCCAAACATAAAAGGTTTTTCAATAAACAGGACATTTAATAAACATTTTTTTTTCTGAATCAAATCTCAAGTGTCAGGTTGAGGACTCAAGTCTTAGCTTCCACATCCGTAAAGAAAACTCTGTCCGGATTTCATTCTATAAATTTTTATAAATTTAATAAATTGGCTGTTTTTTTCGTCATTTTGTGACTTCAGTTGGTAAAAATGCTAAAAATGTTTTGTCTAAAAATAAACTCTACCTCATAGCTCCCAGCTGAGTCTAAATTCCATCATCTGTGCTAAGACACTAAGGTCCCCCGATGGTTCTGTGCAGCCCAGATGTTAGTCACCTTAGTTGGTGTTCCACACTGACGTTAATATTTATCTTCATAGTGTGACGCCAAACACATACAGTAGCACATGAAGAGAATGACTTATGGTAATTAACTGAATAGAAAATGTTCATTTTACAAGTGGAAGGAGAAAAAAAAGTGAATCATGTTTTATAAAAACAAAAAAACAAACAAACACAGGAATATAGATAATTTATCTCTCAGAAACTTTATCTGATGTTTACAGAAGCAAAGATGCATCTTCCAGCTTTAAAACTATGCAAGGAAGGGGAAGCAAGCAGTATATCAGTTAAAAAGCTGACTTCAAACTATTTGTTGTTTTTATGCAATGCAATATTTCTTTATCATTTTAATTACACTGATTATGTTAAACCAGGCACCGCTGGCTCCAAATTCAGAAACTCTGCTGCGTGTATCTTTTTTATTAATGGCATTATTATTAATAGAGTTCAAATGATTACAATCACCTTCCCTCTCATTGCGGCATCATAAATATTGTGTCAGCAATCTTTGTTTTGTTGTTTAAATTGAACAGATAACAAGTGTTTGGTATTCTGCAATCTCTTAACTTAACACCCTTAACGAAAGGTCAAACCCAAATGATCAATCATGTTAAGGCTGACAGGCGGGCCATCCAAGTGATTTTCAGACAACACGCAGAAGTTTGGATCTAATATGACTCCATTACCAGCATCAAACCAGGTGCCAGCTACATGACTGATGTCTCCATCGTCATGGAGATGTCAGCAATCTGACTTTGACTGACAAACTGAATTGCCCTCATTTACTTAAGCAAAGTGGTTCTTGCCAGAAACTGCCTGGAAAAATTCAATCAGCTTTTCCTTCCGGGCCTCTCTTCTATTAAAAACAGACAAAAAAAACAACAAACTGGGTCATAACGAAGATTTCCTAGTTTTTTTTTTTTTTTTAGTTTTTTTTTTTTGCAGCGGAGGTAAAAATGAATTCTGTGTTGGCAGTTTCATGTGATCAGTGTCCAAAGTAAACTAATTTAAAGCAAACATCCGCTTTGTCGCAGCATAACTAGATGTCATCAATAGCCAAGCTTCAGATAAATGCCGTGTTGTGTCATCATTTCTCTCTACCTTATTGTTCCAACATTGGCTCGGCCATTTTATGAGCTTTTGGCAACTCCGCCTTTGTTTTTCTAGTCTCTGTGTTTTATAATTAACAGATTCATTAATCATCAAAACTCATTAAGAAATTAAAAATGTACTGATATGTACACCCACTCATACACATAAACGGACATTGCAAAACATTAAAACCACCCGTATAACATCATTTTGGTTCTTGGTTGGCAGTCCTGACTCATCGACATGTTGACTGCACTGGAATCTGGTGCCGTAGTGTTTGCAGATCATTTAGCTAATGGAAGTTGTGAGGCGGGGCCTCCAGAGCATGTTGTCCCTATGGTTTACAATGCCGATAAAAATGATTCAACCCCTTGGATTTTTATAAATAGACAAATCCAATTTCAAAGTTCTTAACTTTATCATTCACACCTATGCTAGAAATGTTTTGGATGTTTCATTGACCAACATGCAGTAAGTAACTCCAAAGACCAGGATTCAGGTAAAGGTATTTCATGGACAGTGGATTTACAGGTGGGTTTACAGAGGAAACAACAGCGCTGGGAAGCAGCAGCTTTGAATAGATGGTTAACCGCTGCTCCGACCAGGGCTAATAGATGGTGAGCGAGTTATTGTCCAGTTGGAGGTCTGTGGGCATGGGTGCTGAAAAACAGGCTGTTTTAATGACGCTGGGCCGGACAGGTAGCACGGACGCATGTTGAATGGTTTGTGGAGGTAGCTGAGTGGTTGCAGTCTGGACTAAAGGATCTGAGGATTGTTTCTGGTGATTAGAAGTTGTCATCAAGGACAGAGAGTTCTCCAGCTGATACCATGGAAGGTAACGCGCGATAAATGACGGCAGAGCCGCTCCTCATATCCCCCACGGCTTCATCATGGTGACTGGCAGCACATCTGGAACCAGCAGTGCTGTCAACTCAGCAGCCCCAAGGAAAATAGTGTCCTGAACGCCCTCTGGTGTAACAATGAGGGACGACAACAAAATCACCCATCCAAAAATAACCCATTTCCTATAAGTATTGAAATTAGTTTTTTGAAAAATACCCTAAGATTGCATGTTTTGTGAGTTTGTGCAATTTATCAACTTAATTAAATTAATACTGCTTAATTTTTTATTAGTTATGGTAATGAGTTTAGTTTTCCATAGTTATAGATTTTGGGTGCAGGATTTAAAAAGGTCAGTATTTTGTATTAAGTTGACTTTTCATATATCTATTGTGTAATAAAGACACAAGATGCCATTTTCAACAAATGCATTTAATTACTATTGAAAAACCAAATCTCCCCAAAAACTGACGGTCTAAAAATATGGCACCCTGAAGTGCGAAAGGTTTGTAATATTACTTCTATCTCTTTTGCAGTAATACTGTGAAAACTAAAATAAATAAATAAATAAATCCCAGCAAAGATTTAGCTTAAATAAAAGGAAAAAAAATCATACCAGCTCGCATTCATACAGCTAATAAACAGATTAATAAGTCAGGAAAAGGAATGGTATCATCTTCATAACTTCAGGGTGTTTTACTTTTAGAAACACCTGATTTTGTTCCAGTCTGTTATATTTTTTCCTTATTAATTAAAGTTTTTATTTATTTTAGAAAACAAAAATTGTTCTGACTTTCAGAATTTTGTTTTAAGTTAACTATAATACCCTTGATTCATAAAAGGGGATTCTGTCTCGTGTCCAAAGACTTTCCTTTGTTTTGCTTCCATGCTGTTATGCTCTTTAAAACCAACTCTTTATTCCCACCACAAATTTCAATGTTAAACATAAAAATCTTTAAGGAGTTCTGTCTGACAACCCATATATGGTCATTGCATTATGAAATCTACACAATCATGTTTTTGAACTGGTCAATTCTGACAGAGGAAAACACTTCATTCATCTCCGGGCCAACTTATACACAACATAACCAACTAACGGCTGAATCATGCAGCTTTCTATTCTAAAACACATTCAAGTTTGAAACAGTACACTGTATTTGGCAAAACAATCAAGTTCAAATAGAGCCACTCTGTGCTGGTTTGTCTAATTAACCGATTAATTAGTAAGCCTTAGGAAAGACTCACTCATGCAGTCTAACTGTGGATTCCGGCAAAAGTGTGGAAGAGCAGATTAAATAAGCATCATCATAAAGTCCAGCATAAAGAGGGGCCACATTATATTAGTTTGGGTCCTTAAAGAACAAATGAGGACTCTAAACATTTACTGCCTTTGTTAAGAATGATTAGAAGCAAGTGTCCCCGATGCAACACTATGCTCGGATTTTAGTTACAGAAAATGAAAAGACAACATTCAATAACTTTAAAAAATCATGAAATCAAATAGAGGTTCTATCCTGTCCTATAATCTGGAGCTTCTGAGATGGAGATATTGCTATGATGGTTGCAGGATCAACATTGATCTCCATCTTATCAATATAACTTTCACCTCAACAGATTTAATCCAGAGACATTTAAACCTGGTATTAAGGTGTGTGGGTTTGTGTTTGTGTGCAGACACGATCAATAGATTGTGATCGAAGCAAATGTTGTGAACAGTAACATCTAGATGTATGATTGCTCCTGGATCTTACTGCTAACAAAATAAGCCTCTCTTATAGCAAAACTATCAAATACTGTCCCATTTTTCTAAATTGATGGTTTGAATTCTGTCAGAGATGGCAGCCATCCCGTTCCAGCAGAGACAGCACATCTGGTATGGATCAGACTTGTAAAGCGTAATACCTTGGTGCGCAGATTACATTGTCAGGTCCATTGCAATAGCAGGAAACAAATTTTTTCTTAGTTTTTTTGCTACATGGGTGTTTTACTTACCGACGCGAATCTCAGCCTGTCTTTATGACATACCTGCATGGATGAAAGATCTCCACCTTAAAACTGAACTGCTTGTCATCCCAGCTAAGGAAAGTATTCACCACAGCATCAGCATCAGGTTAGACTCTCTGTAACCACCCACTAAGCACCCAATAAGGTTGTAAGAAACCTGGGCGTCATGATCGATGATCAGCTGACCTTTGCGGATCAGGTTGCCTCTGTACCCCTATCGTGTCACTTCTCTCTATTCAACATCAGGAAGTTTAGGCCATATCTAACTCAACATGCGACACAGCTCCTAGTTCAGACCTTGGTCATTTCCCGCCTTGACTACTGCAACGCCGTCCTAACAGGTCTTCCAGCCTGTGCTGTGAGACCGCTACAGATGATCCAGAATGCTGCAGCTCGCTTGGTTTTTAAACTTGCCAAAGCGAGCGCATGTCACACCCCTTTTCACTGAACTCCATTGGCTTCCGTTAGCTGCACGCATCAAATTCAAATCACTAATGCTGGCATACAGAGTGTTTGATGGATCAGCGCCCATCTACCTCAACACCCTCTTAAAGCCTTACGTCACTACCCACCCGTTCCATTCCTCCAAGGAGCGCCAACTAACGCGTCTAACGCCGGCCCATACAGGCCAATCTAAACTCTTCTCATTTGCGGTTCCTCGCTGGTGGAAACAGCTTACGTGAAGTATCAGAGCATCAGATTCTCTTTCCACCTTCAAGAAATCCGAGTATCTATTGCCCTGAAAGATCTAAAAGCACTTATTACCCCCCTGATATTACATAGCACTCAGTTTATGGTACTTGGGCCTTCTGTGTTTACCTAAATGCTGTAAATGAGTGTTATCATTATTGTTAAATATTCTCCTAGCATATTGCAGGTACATTGCGTCGTAGTTCAATTTTAAACACTCTTTTTGTAAGTCGCTTTGGATAAAAGTGTCTGCTAAATGTATAAATGTACTTTACCTACAGTACATCGCCACCAAATGTAACATGATCTAATAAAACCAAATGAACCAGACAAGATTTCAGAGGAAGAAATCTGCATGTATTTTTCAGATACCTTAAGGTTCCATGTACGTCTGTTTAGTCTGTTCACAACAAGCAGCATAAAGAAGTCCAGCTAAAATACCTTGTAGACAAGAGATGACTTCTTCGTCCAAAAAATGAAAATATTTTGTTGTTTTTTGTGTCAAATGCAGAACAAACACAAAAGGTGAGAAGATGCTGCAGCTCTTAAGGGATTCTTCATCAAAAGTAAAAGTATTCTGTTCAAGCCTTAGGTGGACAGCAGATTTATCTTAAGTCTTTTGATATCAAGATTGTCTCTGTTAGTTTTTAAACTTGCAGTTGTTGCTGCTGATGAAATCTGCTCAAATCCACCAGTTTGTAGCAAAAGACGAGTCCATGTTCTTTCCTTTTACAACTTTACTGGCTAAATCTACTTTTAGAATTGTTTCTTTTCTGTCACTTTTTGAGCCTTTGGTTAAAATGATTCCTTCTATGTTTATATTCAGTCGTGCAGATCCACCAGCTGAAACGACCATATAGATAGTGTAGGTGTTTCTATTTGTAGAGGCTGTTTTTGAAGATGGAAACTGCAGGTATAAACCACGTGTAACTCGGACTGCAGCTACACTGGATTTGATCAGTTTTGAAGTTTTACCTTCCGGATCCGACTTTAGGAGATCCTGATGGAAGCATGAAACTAAACCTTAAATTTTTTTTATTGCGTTTGGTAAATACTGGTCCATCAGATGATTTAACAGAGATAACTTATATTCTGGTATACATGACAAACAACCATGCACACAAACACTCATACCTAACAGTCACGTTATTTAACTAAGGCTGGGATTTGAACCTAGGACCTTCTTGCTACAAGGAAACACAACCTTAAAGTTAAACTCAAACAAATAGCATGTTTCAAAAACTAAAATTGGAAAGGAAATGTGTTTCAAAAAAAGTTTAAAAAGAATTCTCAACAAAATAAATCTTTCATTTTTAATTTAAAATGAGCGTGGAATAGTTGATTGCTGCATTTTGCTAAAAGGTTAAATCATTTTGTAAGATTACATTTTTAACACTTTTTTTAAATTGTAGTATTTTATATTTTAATTGTGATCAAATATTATGAACAAGATTCCTTTCATGGTCCACACTTCTAGAAGCTCATCTTCCTTCTATCAGACATATCCTGCTTTTTTTTTTCTAGTGGACATTTGGAGCAGCATTTCTAATGGTCAGCGTGTCTGTTGTCAAACTTTGACATGAAGCGCTTCCTCTGGTCTGCATGAGAATCTATTGTTGGTTGTAAAAGGTAAAAAACAATATTCTGTTAATGAGTAGCATTTATTTTAGCCTATCTTTAAGTTTTTGCCCATAGAAATGCTTTTGCTAACGACCGTTCAGACAAAACAAAAACAAAATGTTTGTGCTTTCAGTCACAGGAAGCTTCACCCACCAGAATGTGAAACATAATTAGTTTGACAAGACAGAATTGTGTAAAACTGGGTCTTAAAGAAGATTACAAAATAAATGAACTGCATAAATATAGCCTAAACTATTGAATACCCATAAATGAACACCTTAAAAATTGTGTTTTATTAACTTTTTTTTGCTACATTTACACTGAATAGGCCGTAGAGAGTACACAAATCAATACTAGTGCTTTCTGGTCAAATAAAAGAATCTTAGGGTCAACTGTTTGTGATTCTCCCTGAGGGGCAGACTGCATCACACCTTCATTGTGGTCAGAGTTATTTCCACAAGCAGCATGCCGTTCCGTCTGGAGCTGCTGTTCTGCCACACAATCGCTTTAATTGTTTGTTGGCAGCTCTAATCGATAAAAGGATTATTGGCACTGACAACACATGAGTACATATCAGAGCATAATCAGTGTCATAACTGCTTGAGTGCCACGATACATTGTGTTTAATATCCTTGGACTGCTATGCAGCCAGCGGAGGCCTAAAGCAATTAAAGGCAGAATCAATGCCCTAAGTCAAAACACAGTGACAGCTCTATTATCCCTGGATAGAGAAAGCCTAGTGGATTTCCATCTCGCCACTTATCTCTTGCTGTTGTATGGTGCTCTCACACATGCATACATATTCTCTGGTATCAAGCTCGGACTATCTGCAGTGGAGTACATGCATATCAGAGCCGTTTCTTATTCCCATCTGTCATTTCTTTTACAAAGTTTCTTGCCAATGTTTTGATCTGCCAAAAAAACCTTTCTTCTATTTTTCATACTTCTTTCTTCATTACTTCCTTTTCCTTGGACTGTCACCCTGTCTGCCACCATCGTCCCTCTTTTGCTGCTTAAATCCTCCCCATCACTGTCAGCTGTAGATCAGAAATGGCAGCGCTTTCATTCAATCTTACTTTTTTAATGTGTTCAGCCACATTTATTTCTCTCAGGAACTTTTACATAATCTTTTATGATTTAGAAAAATAGTAGTTATAACAAAGACAGCAGAGCAAAGAGTGAACAGTTGATGATAGGGGCCTTTACATCATTCTTTTTGTCTGTAATGGCCTTTTCAAGCTGATGCCAATATTTTCACACTTGGATCAGATTTTCAAACAGAACTGTATTAAAGCAGCCTATGGGAGGATATAACACATCGGAGAAGTGGTAATAAGAAATTACTCAATGTAAAAACACCCGTAATGGTGAGAAAGTCTGGAGCAGTTCTTAGCTCTGCTGCCTATTGGTTCAAACTAAAGCCTTGGGTCTTTTTACGCTGTATTTCCATTTCATTCCTGTGCATTTAGGTTCTTTGTGGGTATTCCACCATCCTCCCACGGTCCCTTGTTTTACTGAATAAAGCCGACTTTTATAAATGTCTCAGAAAATACTTGACTCTTACGTGTGGTTTAAGTTGCTAAAAAAAACGTCTCTAATGTTAGAATTATTCCCAGCCCGTGTTTACAGAATGGACATTTTAACACAAAAAACATGCATTTGCTGACAGACCTCAGATTAACATGAATTTGTCAACAGGGCATCATGATTTACTGTGTAATAAATCATTATGTCATCTAAAAGTACTCCACATTTGTACTGTCGGTCTCCTAGATCTGGCACAATAAAAAAACAAAGTCAGTCCAAAATGTATGTAAACTCTGGGAACCACAATAAGCACAGCCACATTCTTTACAAAAAGGCTGTTATAGACTTTAGGCTGCTGGATGACAATCTGACCTCTGAGCTGGACAGTGGCGTTGGTAGCCATGTTGCCTTGCAACAAGAAGAGTCTGTTCCAGTCTGCGTTCTTTCTTCAAGGAGATTTCATGTTCTCCCTGTTAATGTGTGGATTCTCTCTAGGTGCTCTATTTTCCTCCCACAGGTAGATATGGTTAATTGGTCCATTTCTAAATTGTTCTTAGGTATACCAGTATTTGTACATGATATTTGTGTTGCCCTGAGATGGACTACTTGCTGTTGAGTCACTGACACAACACAAGTGATTGTCAATCATCTCTACATGCTTGTCCAGAAGGAATGAATGCTACAAGTCAATGACTTAATGCAATCTGTTGGGTTTCCTTAGATTGAAAATATATTTTAATAACAAACAAAACTTTAAGTAATGTTTAACAACTAAGATCAATTGAAATGTATATACAAGTTTTAACTTGTTCTTGTAAAGTACTTTAAGATGATGTGTTGGGAAGTGGCACTATATTAGTAAGCAGAATTCAATTGATGAATTAAATCTAATTGTAGGGGTACTTTGGGTTTGTAGGCAATATAACTACAACAGCAAAAGCTATGGGTTGAAAATCATCTCTCTGAAACTGAAAAAAACACACAATTGTACTACTAAAATATTTGTTTAAATGTAAAATTTTTCTATATAAATATAAAAATTCCTTTAAACAACAACAACAATTGATGCATTTTACATTAAAAGCTGGTTATTCGCCAAATCAGCTGTTACAATTCATTTTCACAAGACAATGAATTCTTTTCCCCAAAATTTTATTCAACCCTTTGGGATTTTACAGTTTAACACGTATTTGGCAAGTGAAACAGTGTAAACCAACTTCTCGTTTAACTGCTGAATGTGGGAGAAAGGCCATCACAGAACTAACAAGTAAAGAAATACATGGGAAATAATTAAGAAGTTGTAACTACCCTTCAAGAGGATTTTAAAGGTGTACAGAAACAAATGCCTAAATGAAGTGAAGAAGCATCAAACTGAAAAACACAAAACATAAATTCCTGCTACATGATTTTGGAATGTATTTAGTTTTTCCGAGTCTCAATGAATAGACACTGTCCTATATCTTTCTCTGTCACTGTATATCCTAGAGGCCTGAAAACCTATCAGATAACAAAGTTCAATTAAATGCATTAAGAGTCTTCACAGTTGATATCAATCTAATACCATCAACTCATGCAGTTGAAATTTATTTAATAATGACTGGAAGTAAGAACCATCAACCATTGGCCCTTTCCGCTTTTACCAGTTCTAAATAATCAGTGCTGAAGGCAGCAGTCATTCTTCTGCCTGTGCTGCTGATTCAACACGACGTGTTGCCTAAATAACCACAGATGTCTGCTGACGAAATCCTGCCAACAGAGAAGATGCCAAGGCTAAAAGTGGCGATCAGCCATGAATGTCTACCAAACGCCCACAACAGCCCTAATATGGTGTAGAAATTGCCAGAGGTTATGGGTCTAAATTTGTTTATTGTGCTTTACCAATCAGAAAATAGAAAATAATTTGTTTAGAGAAATGTTGTAGCCACAATTAAGGAAACTTTAATCTCATTGGACATGTTTTACTGTTAACAGGAGAGAGAGAAAATCCAAGCCTACTTTAAAGGTATGTGTTTTCATGAAGGAGGAACTTTTCTGGCTTAAATGTAGAGCATATGGGAGTGGATGTAAAGCGTTTTTACTTTACACACCTGACTTTTGGAAAACTAGTAAAATGGCCACCTTATTGAGATTTAGAACATTGTTCTAGATAAAATGTGTGCATGTATCTCAAAATTAAAAAGAACAAGTTTAAACAAGTGAGTTTTAAAACATTTAAACAAATCCCTATAGATTTCATCTCCAATCTGCAATTGTTTTTTACAGCTGTTCAACAGATGCGCAAACATGTTTGATCATGGATGTTTGAGTATCGATGCAAATCAGTTCATCTTAAAATGTAATGTTTAAAAGGCCTTGACCATGTACAGACCTATTATCAGTTAAATGAAACTTTGACATTGAAATCTCTTTTTTTATATGTTTTATATCCAATTGATTGATTGAAGCTAGGCTGTTGGCAAAACTATATGTTTTGCTAGATGTTTCACTCTCTAGATGTCTTAAGAATATTGTAGAATCAGCCAATAAAACTGTAGTAATATTTGCCACGTAAGATTGTTCTATAAAGCATTGAAAAAGTGTGAACAAATACAAATCCACACACCATGTGTTAGATTTTAATTTCTACAAACATGTTAAGAAGCATGTTTCCTTTTCCATAAACAAAATTATGTGGGAGTATTAATTAAAATCCATTTAATCTGGTAGGGGCAATATGACTGAATGTCAAGAAGATGAAACGGGATCAATACTTCTGCAAGACATCGTCAGAAAGCTGCTTTAAGGATACACAATTGTGCTTTCATTTGGAAATTTAGGGGAAAAAAACCCCACTAGAAACCCTGCTTCTTCTGAGTTTCCAACATGTTTGTTTTATTTGTTAATCCGATGTAAAATCTTATGTAGAAAGGCAGACGACACACTCATCAACTTCACCCACTCTAATTTGTCCCAACAGTTCTTCAACACAGTGGAACATCACAACTATTGCTGAGCTTAATACTTACGACAGGTAGATCTGACTGATGAAGATGATGCCTGAGGAACTTACGTTTTAAGCACAGTCCTCACATGTGTTTTGTCACTTTGCTGTCACTGGGCTGCCTTAATAAAAAACAGTATCCTGCAGCCTGCAGGCTTTACAAGCACTCATAATTGACGAGCATCTTTATTCATAAATTCAAGTTGTTTTCACAACAATACAGGCAATATTATGTATTTCTAACTAATCCTGTATTAAAAGGTTGTCGACAGTATAAAAATCACAAATTACCAGTGTGTTTTATTTGATAACTAGGTAACTGATAGAATTGTGCAAGACTTTAAAGAAAGAATCAGTGACAAAGAGTGCCGTCTAGTGGCCATATTGGAAACAGCAATGTTTTGAAACTCAGTCCACCCAATGTCTAAAAGTGTTTGACCTATCTTCCTAATTATATACCTCTTATTCTACACAAAATGCTAGCATGCGAAAACCAATAAAGATGTATCGCTTAATAAGAGCTTAGAAGTTTATTAGTCAAGATTTTGAGGGGTTTCACATATAACATACAGACAACAGGCATGATATTAAGATGTTTGATATTAAAATTATAGGTTTGTACTTTGAAGTTAAACGGTTTAAATTCAATAATAACTTCAGTATAAAATGTTATGTACATTGCGAGTCAGTAAATAAGTAAATACATTCTCAACAGACTGCTTCTCTGAGGAACCTCCATGTTCTAAACCACTTTAAGACCACTCAGATCAAAAAGGCTTACATTGATTATCGGTGGTTCAGTGTTCTAGGAGGTTTCTGTGGAACCTAATTCCAAATTATTTTCAACCCATATCCACAGTGCATATATTGTAGTGTAACTATTTGAACGAAAATACAGCTAGCCAAGCTAAATTACATAGGCACAGAGTCACAGTGGCACCTGGTACCCTATTGACTAGTATTTGCAAAGCAGCCAATCCAGTTGTGCATTCATTTCCCTTAGAGACGTTTGGCTGTGCCGCCAAGAGGAAGACTATAGATGTTTGCCTCTGCAGTAGTTCTAAGACATTTTTAACTGCCCGCATTGTATATTAACATATGTTTTCTGTCAACAATCAGCTAAAACTACACGGTTACAGTTCAAAATATCGAATCCATCTTCTCAATGAGCCATCTTTATTTAAACCTATAGTGTGATGATTATAAATTTCAGGGATTTTTCGCTCCCAACAACTGCAGGGGTCAAAGATTTTCAAGATTCAGCAGAAATGTTCATCTTCTTGCAGAGAACAATGCTTTTATAATACAGAACAGGAAGCATTTGTATACATGTTTAATCTAGTGATTAAGGGCAGGTTTGTCACATTCAATAGGCTTGGGTAAAGCATTTAAAATGTCATCCTAGAGCCTGAGGGAAATGTTTCACCATTGCATTTTGGTATTTGTATGCCTATTCAGTCTTTGACTTTGCTAGATAGGATTATGGATCTATTTATGTATTTCACCTGACACTTTATTGGTTATTAACATAATTATCCAACCGTAGTTTCTAAACGTAAAATGTTAGTCTCAGGTTACATAGAATAAACTTAAAGGATTGCATTGGCCTCTAAGACATCCTAAGAGCTTTAATTGAAGTCCAATGGCCTCTTACCTTGTTCATGACAATAGTTCACCACATCCAAAAAGCCATAAAATTTATGCAGATACTTGTGTAATTAAGAGCCTCTTACAGTGACTGGTTCAACTACAACTTATAACCCAGTGTCTCCTAACTCATGATCAGAACAGCAAATATCTTTTGAGTAACACTCCAAAAATGTTGAGGCACCAATGATGGTTTAGAATCGTATGGAAACGGAATGACCAGTCAACAACAGTTCGTTCTAAGTTTATTGAGAATAACATGTCTGCTTTGTACCAACTAGGAAGACACTGAAGCCTATGTCTGAAAGTGAACCCCACATTCAGAAGAATGCCAACTTTTAAACCCATGTTAAACATTCTTCCTATAAGTCTGTATGACTGTATTAAACATGTTTTTTATTGGTCTGATGTAATATTTTAATCTTAAAGGTCATGTTTTCATTAAGCATTAAGTATTTAATTGAATTATAATTAACAGGGAAAAAAGGCCTGAAAATATTAGACTCAGTCAAATTAATCTCCACTCTGTAATGAGTTTAACTTCATGGAATGAGTTAGTGAAATACATGATATTTTTAATAGTTTGTGTTGATTGAGTGAGTCTGTACTGTTAGATTTTTCTTGGGTTGATTATTGCTTCATAGCAACACATTTTGATGAATCATCTTAAATTGTTTTAAAGCATGATTATTATACCATATTTTCTGGATTATAGGTCGGAGTACAAGTCGCACAGGCCATAAAATGCATAATAAAGAAGGAAAAGACATATGTCAGTCGCACTGGAGTATAAGTCGCATCGTTGGGGGAAATTTATTTGATAAAATCCAACACCAAGAACAGACATGTCATCTTGAAAGGCAATTTAAAATAAAAATGAAATAGACGCAACAACCGGCTGATTAATTGTACGGTATGCTAACGTTTTAGCCCCTGATTGGCTTTTTTGGTTTTCTTTATTTCAGTAAGAGTATCCTCCACTTTTCGCCAGTCCCTTACAAGTCTCTCGCTAACTCCAAACTTTCTTTCTGCTGCTTGATTACCGTTTTCGGCAGCATATTTTACCGATTGCAGCTTGTAATTTGCAGAATATTATTTTCTTTTTGGTGCCATTTTTGTTAAGCCCTTCTCAGTTGTTTTTCTAAATTGAAATTATCAACACAGGTCTAGAGCGCCCTCTTACGTTGTAGTGTGAAAATAACATGTGATATGATATAATAATGTGTTAATAATTTCACACATAAATCGCTCCAGAGTATAAATCGCTCCCGCGGCCAAACTATGACAAAAACTGTGACTTATAGTGCGGAAAATACGGTACTTTAAACAGTGGAGAATATGGAAGGAGGAACATTCCTGTAGGAGTCTAGTGCCAGAGCTGCCAATGTAAAATTTCCCTAAACTTCTCCACCAAAGCCAAACTGGTTAAAAATTAAACTGTCTAATGAATAGGGCTGTCAGGTATGTGCTTTTTAGTAGAATGTGAAAAATGATTTAAGCCATTTTTTAAGGAAATATGAGCAGATTAAAGCTTTTAAAAAATAACATTTTTGACTAAACATGAATCAATACAGCAAATATTTTAATTCCTGTGGCTGGCAGATAATTATCTTTATCTATCTGAGGGTGGGTGAGTAAAGAGACTCTAAGGCTTTAGAGAAATTTATTGTAATGGCCAATAAAAGTCCACTACACTAGATCTAAGCTCCTCAGGGAGACTATTATGGGCCATGAGCCCTGTAAGCTGAAACAAATCTTTCCCGATTGCTCCTCTTGTACTAAAACACCACCAATCTCCAACATAAACCTAAAAGGAATGCATTGTTTCATAGGCAATCACAGATTTTTCAAAAAAAAAAAAAAAAATCTATGACGTATTACAAGCCACTGTAATACTTCTGTTTGTGATATCATTGCATTATACACATAACGTGTTCAAACATGTTTAGAATAAAATATTAGATGATTAAACTCACAAAAAGGCAACAAAATAATAAACCACTTTCCCGATAACTACAACAATTGTAAAAAGCAGATTATTGTTATTCAAATTTAAAAACCACATTATCAGTCCGATAGATTAGTTTGCTTAAATTTACCCCTACAATTCTTATTTAAAGTTTTAGAAAGTATTAGAAAATGTCCACACAGCTGGCTTTGCTTTCTTGATGTTATTGCCTTTATATTTGTTAACACAAAAACGTAAATAATGTTATTGTAACTGGAGTGTAGTTGCTTCTAAAATCGAATACTTTCACAAAATAATGATGATAAGGAGGCATTCCAACCTCAAGGAAACTATCTTTGTCAAATTGTCAGAAACATGCAAAACCAACCAAGGTTGCTGACCTGTCGATGAACAAGAACAAAGAATTCTCAACATATCTTTCTAAAACAGAAACAAATACAGGGAATCCTGTCTATCCAACTGAGATTTAATGAATTTCTCATTATTCCAGCTAGTTTAAAGACAATTTTATTTGTACGTGTACTGCATAAACATGGTCCGGGGTTGTTTACTACATTAACCATATATGATATAAATCATTTTTACATTTAACCTATGTACGGTTTCTGGTGAGGTGTAATCAGATGTGCTCATTCGAGATTTACCTTTAACAAAATGACTGTCAACAGCAGCGCCTGTCATAATAGTAATCTCTATCTGCTAAAATCAAAAAATACAGCTTAACTGATTTTAAAATATGATTCTCCGTCTATGTGGAAAACCTGTCCTGAAATGACAGCCCTGCCTGTGTTCTTCCTGATCTAATTCTACAGTCTGTCAAATCTGAAGAGCTATCAAAAACACATCAACCGCACCCAAACCGAATTACTGACTTCAGAAAAGCATCAAGGCAGTAGATTGACCGGCTAGAACGTTTTCTCCCAATAGAAATAATTTCAGGATACATCTCATGAAATCCCTCTAGTGCGTCTCTTCTGCCGTTCAACTTATAAAAACACATAAAATAATCTGGGAGAAATCAATACGTGATCTCAGCCAAAGCATTAGAGGAACAACAGATATATTGTTCAGTTTGTTTGTGTTGTCACTCCTGTATCCTCCCTTATTTCAAGGGAGCTATGCTTGCAAACAGTAAGAAATAAACAATTTCCTCTGGGATCATTAAAGTCTATCTTATCTTATCTTATCTTATAAAAATGAAATAAAAACTGCAGATAAATGGTTGCTTGGAAATTTGATCATTTTCCGCTTGGCTATTAACCTTCATAAAGAATTTGCATTATTTGTGAGACTAATAGACAAATAATTTTGCCTAAAATTATTACTTTGAAGCTGATTTAAAGATCCTGAAAAACAGTCGTTTGAATTTATAGGGGGAGAATATGGTTACTGTATCAAATGGAGATGATAAATAAATACAGTAAAATTATTTAACATTGGTTAGAAGAGTGTTTCACATAATCAAGTAAAGATTAACCTCAAAGCAGGAACCCCGTTGGTAATCCACAGTAAACGTGGATTCCAGGAGCGATATACCACATTAAAAAGGTTTTAGTTTCAAAACCACTTACATATTATTATGTTCATTCATTAAAAGGTACATCTGGTGTTTGGGAGCAACTAGTTTTATATAGACATGCACTTTATAAGAAAATCAATTAAAATCATAGATACATCATAAGAAATCAGTTTGAAAAAGTTTCCAATCTAAGGAAGCCCAGCAGATTCATCGAGTCATTGACCTGCAGAAATGAGGCAAAATATGAACAATTCAAATCTTAAATACCATGTTTTCATTATTTGGAAGTAAAATAATATATTAAATATAAAAAAAACAATACTAAACAAATGGTCTGTGCATAATTTAGAGTATTTTAGTTAATTGAGTTTCTGAAATTATTATTTTTTTATGACTTTTCAGTTTCTTTATTACAACTGTACAGGGGCTTCAGTTTTGCTGCTTGTATGCAGGCCATATGCTTATAAATCAAAACTATACCAATGAAATAATCCACATGTGAACAGTGAAGTGCAATAAAATGTAATAGTGGTGAGTGGTTTATATCCTGCAATAATTGTCGCCGCTTTATAATAAATGAAAAAAAAGCATAAAGAAACTGATTCAAGCCCTAATCAAGACATGTCTGAAGTGCCCTTGAGCAAGGCACCTGCGCCCTGGGCGCTGTGGCCAAAGGGCTGCCCACCCCTCCGGGAATGATTGCTCACAGTTCCCTGGTGTGTGTTCACTTCTGTGTGTGCGTTCACAGATGGATTAAAATGCAGGGACCAAATTTTCTCACTGTTGGACTATTAAGGGATTTCACTTTCAGAGTCAAAGAAAAACCTTTATTGCCATGTGTTTTGTTTGTTTTTGTTCGTATTTTTGGGTGTACAAGAAATTTCTTCATGGCGTAATTGGTGCATGAAAAATATCTCTGGACATGAAAAATATAAGGAGCACTTTTAATTTCAGTTACTTGTTATTCCTTGTTAGATGAAAGTAACAATATTTCCTAATAATCAGTGGTTGAAATCATACACCAAAAAGTTAGCTCTGCAACACTTAAATGAATAGTTAGTATTATAAGTTCCAGTAATGCTACACTGCTAAAACGACATGTTGTTTTGTAGAAATAAAAGCACTTACTTTAAAAATGACTAAGCAAGCGCAGCAACAAAGTACTTCAGATATTCAGATATATCTACTTAATTTAACCAACTAAATATTTTTAACTGTTAATAACTGTAACTTAGCTCACAGGACAACAATGTATTCTAGTGTAATTTTACAATAGAGCTTAATACATTATCACTTTATAATATACGTATGTACATAATTTGCTATAAACAATTAAACAGTTAGCAAACACTCTGCTTAAGTTTACAGCCACCATTAGCAAGTTAGAAGAAGTCTGGTATATAAAAACTAATACCAAAGGTAATTAAAAAAAATACTCAAGTAAAATTTATAACTAAATATAAGGAATCGTCAAACTACTTGGTTTGGCAAATTTAGGTTTCTCAAAAGCCTTTTGCCACTTTTTAACTTTCCTGTATCTTTTATGGTTGTTAGTGATCACCAATATTAGATGTTTATTTCTTCTGGGGTAAAATTAAGGAACTAAGGAAAGAAAGCACAGTGTAGCCACGCTGATATTCATGATTAGAGATAAGGCCTGGGTCTAAATTAATTCCATTGTAACAAGCTTGTTTTAAGCAGGGATAACAACTTATTCCAGCAGAAACACATTGAAATCTGCATTAGCGTTGAATTTTCTGATTAACAGTATTCTAATGTAATCAAAGAAAATTCATATAAAATAATATGGTAAAAAAAACATATTGCATTACGATATGATATCATAAGGGTATAACATAATATCTAAAAACAACTTGATCATAGATGTATTTTTCTTTGCAACTAAGAAAAAGAAATGAACCTGCTCATCACACACTTCTGTAATAAATAAACTGATGCTTAGCAATGCTTCTAACATGTTCTACCATCAAAGCCCTTTTTTCGAGGTTCAGACATCTTAATAAACTGTCTGATTCAATTTGAAAAGTATTTCTCTCTGTGTGACAACTCCTGTTGTAGCGCCAAATGGATTCAGTTTCCTTTTTAGTGACAGTGTAACAGAGGGGTCAGGAAGACCAGCGACAGCAGAGGTTTCGCTGATTGAATTATCTGTGGCTGCTGTTAGAGAAAGCCTTGGCCCCAACACCCACCCCACCCCCCATCTCTTCCCACCCCCACGACCCCAAAAGCAATAAAGACAGTTTACTGTTGGTGGCCATGTATCTGTGTCACTGAATCCGCCAGTCGTCCTGTGTACGATAAGAGGAAATGTAATATGATGCTTCAGATGGAAGAGAAGTCATTGTCAGATCTTAAAGAACAAGGTGATATTGTGTACTCAACATTTTCCACAGGCAGCATGGCAACATGCTATAAAAATATAATCTTCTTTTAAATTATTGTAAATATGATCAAAATAAGAAAGATGGCCATGGTGGAGGTTGAAAAGAAATGTAAATGTGAGGCGCTGATACATGGTGGCATAAAGAGATGCGTCAAACAGTCACAGCAACAGTGGATCTATTATTCAATGTAATTCTCACTGCCGTATCAGCAGTAAAAATACAAACCGAGCTCATGCATTCAGAGGAATGCCTGGTTATATAAGCTGATTTCCATAGTGCTGCTGTCACAGGCAACCATAACACTTTCATCATTACCCAGGTATATCTGCCACTGCTATCAAACAACATAAAATAAACCAGCTCCCTAATCCGTGTTTAATTTCTGTTCCCAGTGAGGTGTGTGCGAGCCCTTCTCTGTCCCATCACTGGTCATTATCTGCTGCTGATTACACAACTGAAAGAATGGGGTGGATTAAGGTGGAGCTGTCGGTAAATAAATTGGCTGCTTTGAACGTCTAGTGAGCGTGAGCACAGCGGTGATTGATGTTGACGCTGCACGTTTTACATGAATAGGTGTGAACCACATGTAGTATTTGTAAAAATAAATTGAAGTTTGGTCCTTTTTAAATCACAGTCAGGTTTCAAATGGAAAAGCAAAACCCAGAAAATCCTGCATTGTATGCTTTCCAAAGATTTCACTTTCTTTGCTAACTAAAGGTAGCTGGAATATTAAAAATCTTTTAATAAAAAATAATAATGAATTTGACAAATTTAACATAAAACTACAAACTAAGAGAGGGAAGCGAAGGAAGCCCTCTGAGGTCTAAGCTAGTGTTCCTTATCATTACAATCCCATACCTACCCATGTCTACACTTAAACTATTTTGCATGATATAATATTAACAAATCAGCTACTACTCTTGTTAGCTTAACCACTGGACATTTTACAGAGCAAACATAACTCCTGGTGCACACATTTCAAAATATTGAACCCAATTATCAAAATCTTTAGAATTTAACAGTTTATGTTTATGTTTATGCATTTAGCAGATGCGTTTATCCAAAGCGACTTACAAAGTAGACATATTATTACACTTATTATCAGTCTGACCATTTCTAGAGTCAGTAGTAGAGGAGGTATGGGTAAGAGTTCGGATAGGAGATGCTCTTTAAAGGGTCTTCAAGAGTTTCTTGAAGACAGACAGGGACGATGCTGTTATTGTAGCGCTTGGTAGGTCATTCCACCATCTAGGAAAAACGCAAGAGAACAATCTGGATTGCCTTAAGCTTGGTGTAGGCACTGCTAGACGACAATCCATTGATGACCGAAGCGACAGAGCTGTGACATAAGCCTTTGCAAGAGTATTCAAGTAGATGGGAGCCGTAGCCTTAAGCCCTTTGTAGGCTAGCATCAGGGACTCAAATTGTATGCAGGCAGCCAGGGGTAACTTGTGAAGCTCCATGAACAGAGGAGTGACATGAGGCTTTTTGGGGTGATTGCAGACGAGAGATGCTGCCTCCGCGTTCTGGATCATTTGTAAGGGTTTTACCGTACAGGCTGGGAGCACAGTCAGGAATGTTTGTTAACAAAGATGTTAAAATGGCAAATTTATGTTACATTAGAATTTTCAGAACAAATATATATGGTGGGCCGTGTGTGTTTTGTCATATGTGGGCCTCTTTAGGCTCCATATCTTTTGTGTTGGCCAGAAGACTGCCTACAGTGCCAGATTATTGCCTGAAGTGGTCCACTTCCATATGTTATCTGGGAAGAAGTTTCTTTTTTTAAATGAAGGACCTTAAACTAAGTGCAACTCTGGAATGAAATATGACTGTTTGCAAGGGAACAATTGCTGTAAATTGCCTGGATTGAGTTATGTGCTGTGAGTATGCGACTTAGCTAAACTGCTATACTTACATGTGTGCACATGCCCAACTTTGTGGGGACCCAGTATGGATGAAATTAATATATGAGTATATATATATATATATATATATATATATATATATATATATATATATATATATATATATATATATATTGTTTTTTTGTTTTTTGTAGATTTGTCGAAATACAATCAGCACAACATTACTAATCCCAAATCGGAAGGAAAACATCATCACTCTCTCTGCCTTCACCATCTTGAAAAAGGAAAAGGGTCTCTGTGCAAAAGACACAGAAGACTTTTATATATTTGCAGACATTATTTTCAACCGATGTCTAGCATCAGGTTTCTGCTCTGCTCTCATCACCTTTTGCCAGATCTGACTACAGCAACATGGTATGGGTTAGGATACTCACCAGTGTTAAGGAATGTTCTCTGTTTTTAATGACATTTTGGCAGTGTTGGTTAGATCAGGGAATCTCCTTTTTTGGTTTTTGAACCTTATTTACTTTTCTCCTAGATGACACACAAAGTAACACCAATAATGTTTCTTCAACAAAAAATGCTGTAGGAGTTAAGGTGGATAGCTTCGGGTAGGTCGGAAAATATCAACCTAATATCGTCCATCATGACAGGTCACCTCCACTTCACCCTTTAGCAATCTAGCACTCAACTCTCCAGTTTTGCTTTAGTGCTCCCAATCTAAACAGCCTCTATTACAGTCACCTTCTTGTACTGTTTTTCAACTGAAAGGATGTCTGTAATTTAGCACACATCAATATATGTTTTTTTTTCACATCTGAGGCGTCTGATAGTTTTAAGCACGTGAAGAAAAAAAGATTACACCTAGCATAGCATGGTCTAACTGGTATGCAAGCAGACACAACTATATCCATGCTTACAGTCACCTCTATTTTAACCTTTAAAGAATAATTCATGTACAAAATATGTGTATAAAATCTTTTTTTAAAGCACATCTAACATTGCAGGGCCATCATGGTCACGTGATGATTCACGTCAGCAGCATGATCTTGCTTTGAGTTGATAATCACTAATTTATTTTAAAACCTTTAATTAACTGCATGAACTAAAACTTCTAGGGCTTTCAGAAGTAATACTGTCATTGAATGATTTAACAGCTATGTACATAGTTTATTTTTCTGCCTTAGGTCAACAAATCTAGCTTTTGTGTCTAAAAGGCTCACAAGTTCCTGCAGATCCATAGATAAGCTGTAGATGGTTTCTTTCCTCCTAAACATAACTCTGAAGAGAGAACCACACCTCGCGTCCTCTGCAGCGCATGGATGCAGAAACGTTTACAGCCTTTCATTGTGAACTTCAGAAATCAGTACCAAGGACTTCCTCTGTCAGCTCAGTACTGACACACTGGCTGTGTGAGCCAGTGTCACAAGCGCATATTTTCTCTGGATCACAGCCCCCAGGGGGCTTAGGGTTCATTCCACCACAGGGATTTCATTCTACAGGCTCTTGCAAAGGAGATGACATTATAGGACATCTGGTTTCTTGGGCTTCCACATTCTCGTTTATCTATTTTTTTTAGGTAATGTTTCTAGTTTGTCCCTGACTCACTTAAATGTTCTATCAGAGTGATGAGGTGGATCTTTGTTCAAAGAACCTCAATTCTGTTGTGCAACATGGACATCCTTTTCACCCTGCTCATTCTGATATGTTACAGTTCATAACTTCCATCATTATCGGCTTCAGCTGGGGCGGTGTTCAGCCCCCATTTTGTCTCTCTGCGCCAGGGGGCATGCGTGAAATGCACAGGTTCATGAGTCTATAATTACGCACAAGTCGGAGGCTGTAATGGTTGTATCAGGAAAGGTAAGCAATCGTCTGTGTGATTGTGGGTTTAAATGGACCTTGTGGGGCATGGACTATGTGAAAGAAAGTGGTCACAGTTTTCACACTCACATTTTCCCCAAATTTAGGTCATTTCGTTCACATTTAGCAAATTTCAGTTGATTTTTTTCACATTTAGCTCAATTTACACACACATTTAGACATATGCTATATGAGAACGAAAAGTTTGTATGGTAAATTTTTATATCTTAATGTAAATATTAAATCTAAATGCTAAATCTAAATGCATATGTTAAATCTAAATCGGTCACTGACTGTCACACCCGTTACCATGCCCCTCCAGGCATTAATAAATGGTATAGCCACGCCCACACCAGGGAGCATGTTCGGTAAGTGATAGGACAAAAAACAGGAGCGCGATTTTGCAAACCGGTACGACTGGACAAGCTAGCATGGCAGTTTCCTCGCCAGCAGAATACATTGAACAGGCGGTTCTTGCGGCTGTGAGTGCAGCACTACAGGCAGTAATTCAACCGGTGCCGTCCCCATCACTAACGGTAAGTGAAGTAAAATTAATATTAGCGATTAGTTATTTAATTGTCGCTAAGATTCCTTGCTAACGTTACTCAAATGGTACATACAAAACAGTCAGCTGACTTTTGTGAATGTATTACCTACCAAACCTGCTCAGTCATCAGTAATGATGACAAGCATGATTTTCCAGACCTGCCGGCCACTTTTTACGTTATGGCTTTTCAAAGATCAAGAGTGCTGAAGAAATGTATGCAACATAGCTTTTAAAAAGGGCAATAAGAACCTAAAAGTGAACATGTTTTTATTTCCCTAACTAAAATAAGTTACAACTGTTCTGTATCGCACTTTATGTTACATGAAATAAACCTTCCCATTTCAGAGTAGTAGTTACCTTTTTTAAATGTTTGAATATAAAATGATCCTTTCCAAAGGATCCGCGTTATTAAAAGAAATATTTTGAGGACAGAAAGGAAGAAAGCATTTATTTTTTTCTATTGGTCCCTAACTTGTGCTTAGCCATGATCCCAAAGATGAGCTATGTACCATTATTTGAACAAAATATAAACAGAAACTGAACAGTTGATAGTTCAGTATACAAAACTTTCCGATTCTTGATCACCTTTATACAGTGATAAGGTGATACTGTTTCTTCATACTTAACAAATAAAAAAAGTGATTTTTTATTTGTTAAGTATGAAGAAACAGAAAATTCACTTAAATGTAATTGAAGTTAAGCAAGTATTTAAGAGTTTTGTTTCAAAAATGTGGATAATCTCTTTTACCCTTATTTACTTTTGGCTTTAGAAAGTCTATCCTAGCAGAAACAGCCCATTTCTTTTTTCTATAGTCGACTTTGTTACAATTATTTGTTTAAAGAGATAAGTTTGTATTGATCTTTAGTCATATATTAAAAGCAAACAGAAAAAGGATCAGGCTACAAAGAAAATAGGTTATCTGTATCCCCCAAATAAAATAATACATGCGGCATTTCTGCTTCAAAGAAGCAAATTTCTGATTGGTTTCATGTGGTCATGAAACAAATGAACAGTTGTGTGTCTTAAAAAGCAACCATCAGATTGAAGCTCAGTTTAACTGCAAATTGATTCCACACTGAGCTTGGTCTTGTTGACTCACAAAGCCAGAAAGCAATAGATTAAAAAACTCTTAAACCATGTGCATACAAGTGCATGCATCCACATTTATAGACACAAGACAATAAGCCCACACACAAGGATTGACCGGCAACAGAACAGGCACGTCAAGCTCATTTCCATGTCCAGTCATATTACCATCATCCTTACAGGTATAAAACTACCCAGTGAAAAACTGTTAAAATATTAGTAAGTAGCTATAAGTAGCTCTAAGTACTTCTCAAAATCAAATAATATTAAACATGCTGCCAAAGAATCCATCCACACATTGCACTCTGGGAAGGTATTTTTGTATGAAGAATTATTTCGTTATGGCCATGGGGGAGGCTGATTCTTTCAAACTTTGATCTTAATGGCCGATAACCAATAACAAAATCATCAGAAAATTGAAGCCTGGTATTTCAATTAGTTTCTTTGTAAAGAATGTGAATTAAAAACACACGCCTTAAAGCACGTAGTTATCTCTTCATTAGAGTACTAAAGTAGTACATTTTTTTCCCATTTTCCCCCCTCGGTTTCTGCTTTGGTCAGTTGTTTGTAGTTTTTTCGTGGTACATACTCCAGTTTGTTTAGAATCTGAGAACACTCACACTGAAACAAAAATATTTGTAGTTATTGATATTTCCCATATATTGAGAAACATTAAGAATTTGAGCAGGAAGTCAAAAAAAAAAAACGTCAGTCTGTAAATGTTGCAAAACTGGTGGAGACCTGAAGTGTCCACTGTGAAGGTTGGCTGTGCAACAATGTTATCAACACATGAGTAAGGCAAACCTTTTAGGTTATTATTTGTTATAAAACAATCAAAAACATGTATGATATGTTTTTTTCACAGACTTGTAAAGTTTAGATTTTTTTTCTGTATTGTCATTCTGCACATCTATAAAAACCTAAAAAATTGTGTTTCTAAACTATATTGACTATTTTCCCTCTTTATTCTTACCTTCCCCAAACCATGTCTTCTTTTGTCCTTCTATTTATTGTTATGTCTTTCCTTGTTTGTTTTCTTTGTTTCTGATAGGCATTCCCAGTATTTCACTTGTTCTTTCCAAATTGTCCTTAAATGAGTAAATGACTTATTTAGTGTTTAAGCCACGCCTTACCCAAGTACCGCTGGACTTAAAACACAAGTGGATATAGAGAATTAATTTATTGGTGCTTCTCTTCTGCTTCTAAAAGTTTTTATTCAACAAAATCAGGAGATGCTTACGCTCCCTTTTTCTCCCCGTTCCACACATCCGTCTCTAGATGTCATGGAACAGGTAGAGAGACTCAAGCATGGCATGACAGCAGGCTCAGATGGTGTCAGCTCAAAAGTGCCGAAGCCCTTTTCAAAACAGCTCTGTGGGATTCCACAGCATATTTTAAACCCTAGCCAGACCCAGTAGAAGGTCCCAGTGTTCTGGAAGACATCCGATAGGCAACATTAAAGCAATCTAGAAGAAGGTTTGGCTCAAGATGCTACATATCTTCTGCCTGCTGTGAAGAATATAATTTTTCTGCCAAAATCTGTTGGGGTAACATCATTAGAGCCAGGGACCTCAAAAAGCTCAACAGTGTGATAAGGAAGGGTGATTCTGGACCACTATGGAACTGCCGAAGATGATTGAGGATTAATAAAAATTTTTGGACCTTTATACAACAACAGTATCTTCAGTGGAGAGACTTCTCAATTACAAGGGATCCTCACCGTATCTACATCTATAACATCTGTATATTATGAGTTACAACATTTAAATAATACCATATGTTTATTTGAATTAAATTCAGTCTTAAAGTGAGAAGATGGCAGAAGTGGCAAGGCATTGCCTTCCTTTTTTTTTCCTGACTAGTGGCTGTGGGTGAACCCGACAGTGAGTGCTTCACACTCCACCGATCATAAAATGAAGCAGCAGAAGCTTCACCTTCTCACACAAAACAGTTCCCGTGGAGATCATCTGTTCATTACAAACAACGCAGATTGTTACAAATGTTTTGGCTCCTTGGTCTGGCTCCATGTACCAGATCTCAGGCGTGGGCTGGGACCTGTTCAGCAGTTAATCCTGGTGACTTTGGCAGCTGGTATGTGAAACTGAGGAAAGCCTTACTGCTGCAGACAAACTGAGGGGTCTGAGAGGTCAACCAGAGATTATGATCACCAATGGATTTTACACTTTCTTGCTGTTACACTAGGTAGATTTAAAAGCTGACTTGTAAAGAGAAGAGAGGCTAAATGTCAGCCACTGGATATTATGTAAGTTTGCATTTATACATCAGGGCTCGGTTTCAGCAGAAAGACATTGAGGGGCACCTTTTTACTTGTTTTCCTTTTTTTTTTTTTTTTAAAGGTCTCTTGCTTTTCGGCAGCATCTTAGCACACCCCAGGTCATATAAATCCATCTTTCAATCCAGGAGCAGCATAGCCATGCCTGCACTCCGGGGTTTATTTGAGGAATGAAACGCACCATGAATGTCTAAACTGCAACCATCTGTGTTTGGGCATCATCGCTGTCAATTTGAGCCTTTGCTTGATCCGCCTTTGAAATTCATAGTGTCTAGGTGCAGCCTCTCTGAAACCCCAGATATGCAAACAAACATTCTTTTTTGACGGTCACAAGGGAGATTAAATCGATTTTAACTTGTTTTTATTTCTATGAATTTATTCTGAGACGAGGTTGGACTGATAAATAAGTAATAAATCTGGCAGAGGCCTGTATGAAAGGTTCAGACCAGGTAAAATAGTTACCTCCATGTTTAATCCAGAAATAGTCTTACAGCATATAGTATCAGAAGGGGAAGCTGAGGTATGGATTTACCCTCCATAACTGATCTTACTGCAAACAACAGCATTGAGATACGATGAATAAATAATCAATTTTTATCAATGCCTGCTCTTCAGAACATGAAGGGTTTAAAAGCAGAATGGAAATTAGCTTGTTTAATTTTAGACTATAACAAATGAAAAAAGGTTTCATGCTTGAAATATGCCTCAGGACTGATTTACTGTTTCATTATCACCAAAAGGTCCAATCATACAAAAACAAATCCCGATATACTCAGGGTTCAGAATACGGCAATTTTTGTGTGTGTGTGTATAATGTAACTGTATATTAGTCATGAAGAATCCATCTAATTGCACACATAATACATGCCTGACGCCTTTGCTTTAGGACTGTTATTGGATTAAATTTAGGAATTGTGGTAAAAAAATGTTTTCAAAACAGCATACCACATGATGTGGTGCAAATAACCAAATGTGCAATTTTAAAAGATTTAAAAGATAGATAGATAGATAGATAGATAGATAGATAGATAGATAGATAGATAGATAGATAGATAGATAGATAGATAGATAGATAGATAGATAGATAGATAGATAGATAGATAGATAGATACTTCTGTAGCTATATGTCATGTAGGCCCCGCATTTTCATCACTGCAATGCAATCAATAAAATCAATAAACCTCACTTCCACGCTATGCAGATTTTCACTTACCTGGAGGGCGGGGGTTGGGGGCTTGAGCTGAAAACATGCTTTTTGTGATGAAAGGAGTTCTTCAAATTTCAGAACTTTATCTATTTATATGTTTATTTTAGAACGCTAGTATATGCAGGAACACAGAAAATTGTGAGTTTTGAATACTGAAATGAGATTGGTGTTTCAGAAGAAATCAAAAACACAGCCTCTTATATACAATCTCCATTATATCTAAATGAAAACATATCAGTTTGGTTATGTTCCAAGCAAAAATAAAGAACTAATCTTTGCTGTGTAGAGATAAAAAAGACAAACAGGATT
The DNA here is from genome assembly GCA_032876305.1 of Orestias chungarensis. Classification (NCBI taxonomy): domain Eukaryota; kingdom Metazoa; phylum Chordata; class Actinopteri; order Cyprinodontiformes; family Cyprinodontidae; genus Orestias; species Orestias chungarensis. The sequence continues at coordinate 113,952 of JAVLVB010000699.1, read as the reverse complement.
CATAGCTATCTCCTTTTTTATTTTTGTTTTTTTATACAGATTCCTTTGGATGTCTAAGGCAGACACCATCTTTAAAATTAAGACTAGACTTAAAATCTTTCTGATACCAATCAAACCAAATCCTGTTTTTAGAAAGTGGAAAGGAGCCAGAGTGCCATAAAATTGCCAATACTTACAAAGAAAGACCATGCAAACTCCCTGCAAAGAAACAATAGGCTTGGATTTAAACCCAGGACCTTCTTACTGCAAGCCAACAGTGCTACTACCTAAATTAAATCATGTTTTATTTTTTATTTTTCATACTACAAAAGGTTAAAAAAAATCTCTGCTAGAATGAATGAATTGTATATATTTAATTGTATCCAAGCACTAGCAGTGAGTGTAAACTACCCGTAGATAACCATTATTGTTTAATAGTGAAATTTGAATAAAGTAAAGGAATCATTATGTTGAATAAAACATTGAAAAAAGCTAGAAAACAGCAAGGTTGTATCTCAACATATATAAGAAGACAGAAGTAATCCGGTGTATTGGAGTATTACTGGAGGGTTTTACTGTTCTGTGCTGAATGATAATAGACACTGACCCCTTTTCTCACAAAAGAGGCTGATAGGAATTTATGAAACCAGCAGTTTTAGATAATCATAGTTCATTTTATAACAGCTTAAGAATAACAGTATATTGTGTTAAGTGGGCAGACTCTGCATTGGAAATGTTTCTGAATGCCTCACACTCCTTGTATTTCATCTAGTGTAATAAGCTGAAGAAGTGATTATCCAACCTGCAATCATGGTTACAGCGACTGACAAATATATTATTACAGTTAGAAAAACAAACTTCAATGAAGATTTGTGGAATTTAATGTAACAGACCAAGAAAATATGTTAATACTACCAAATATAAATCTGAAAAGTGTGCCAACAAAGGTGACTTGCCCTCCTATCAAGAGCTGGTAATACACCTAAACTATCAACTCAAGGCAAGTAGACCAATAATTGAAAAAAAAAAGAAGAATAAAGAAGAATCAAGAATCAGTTCATTTATACAGCATCAATTTACAACAGATGTCGTCTCACAGCACTGTACAAGAAAATCAGAAAGAAAGTAGCCAAGAAGAGCACTTTTAAATGGAAAGACACTATGAAGATCCACAGCCAAGAAGAGCACTTTTAAATGGAAAGACACTATGAAGATCCACAGCTCAAGTTGTAAAATCTATTGAATGCAGTAATTAGTGTAGCACACCACCTACTAGCCTGTGTGGTAGAGTGCTTTTGTTGAAGAAATCGAGAAAAAGTTAATTGGTTATTATGCATGGGACTTAGCAACATGTTTTTGGCCAAATGATTCCAAAATTACAGGTATGTCCTACCTGTATCCTACCCTACCTTTCTAAAGAGAAAAACACGTACCAACTGGCACTTATGGAGGTGATGCCTTGATGCTATGGGGACTATTTTCTTCAGAATCTCAAGGAAGACGGTCAAATTTGATGGGAAGGTGGATGAAATAGTTCGAAGCATCATTGGCCTAGTCATAGCTTAGGCCTAAATTTAACCAGGAATTTGTCGTGAAAATGTCTTGTGCTTCAAGATCCTCCATACAGTTTTGATGACGTTCAGATTTCAGTCTCAATGTGGAATTGCAAAAGAAGGTTTTCCAAACAAATGTTGGCAAGGCACTGCAACTATTGTGAGCTTTCATCCTTACTCATTGGCTAAGTAACTGAACTGTCCCTATTGGTACCAGTGCTTGTTTGTTTGAAAAATAATCTATTACCTACCGAAAGAACTAACAAATCCCTAATGACAGTCTGAAAGGCACATGCTGCTTTACTTCAGTGCCACCTATCTAAAAGTTGGAGCATTGAAGGTAACAGCGAAATGTCATCCGACACC